>CAWVOZ010000193.1:0-24697 GCA_963931855.1 Philhelius festivus | reverse complement strand
ACGATCATACGTAAGTGAATCCGAAAAAGGGAAAAAATGCTGCAATAATTATTTATCTTTTTAATAAATTAAAAAAATATTATTTATTAAAAAAATTAAAAGAATAAGTATTAATTCAAAGTTATGTGATTTTTTTTGTATACCTTTATTACACAACATGACATTTTTATATAATCATACAGGGGCCCCATTTTCGTAAAGTGCCCAGGGCCTCCAAAAGTGTAAAGACGGCCTTGGTGATTAGGGATATGTAGGTGTTGTAACGCTTCGTTACAAATTATCTCTTAGTCAAAGGGTAGTTTTTTTTTGGTAATACTAAATTATTTTGTTTTCATTTATGACCAGCTACGTTGTAATAATTCGGCCACTGTGCGGCGAAGTCATTGGTCCGTACATTTTCCAAAAGACGTTGGTGAGACTACGTGCCACATATCGGACGCATGAATGAATTGAGGGTAAGGTTGCTCCCAGATGTGAAATGAATTGGCTACCGTCATGCGATTTGAAAGCGCTAGACTTTTTTTTGTGAGGTTTCCCGAAGTCGCAAGCCTATGCCAATAAACCACGATCGAACAATGCTCTTAAGGTATACACAACACAGACCATCGCTCAAAATCAGCCGGATCTATGCGGGAGAGTCATTTAAAATTGGACCAGTGGGATCCCTGTCACCGTAAGAAGCGGAGACGGTATTTGAACGATGTTTTATTTCATCCATAATGGCGTACATGGGTTTTCGGTTATAAGTACCTCACACACAGCTTGTTTTATTTTATTTCATTTTAGTAAGTACTACAATTTGCCCTTCCAAATTTTATCGAACTCGAGATTTCAATCAAAGTTGACTTTTCGATGATAGCGAAGACCAAAAAATGGGTCTCGAAATTCTCTCTGTCTGTCTTTCGCTACAGCCTAAACGGCTTGTCCAATTTCCGTTAAACTTGGTAGATATCTGTAGTGGACGAAAACCATAATCGACACAACAATCGCAAAGTAAATCTATACAAGTGTAAACCAGTCAGCGCATTCTGAACGCGATCTAGAATGTTTTCCGAACGCACGCTTAAAATTCAACTTTCGCACCTCGTCGAGTACAGCACTCATGCATGTCATTCTTTCTCCGACTGTGGCTGTGATTTATTTTTTTTTTTTGCAAAAGTGCTGGAGCTAGCTCATGCTCAAAAATTCCTAGCACATTATAATTACATAAAGAATTAAAGTTTTTTATATTGGCCTTTAATTTTTCCTGTGCACACTATATATCGTTTTTAATTTTTTCCCCACACATATTTTTTTCTTTTTTTTTAAGAACAAAAATAACGGTACATGCCACATACGTTTTTTTTTTTTCAATAATTTATAATTTTTTCTCAAAGCTGTTTAAGATTTAAGAACAAAAAATACAAAAAAATTCATTTAGTTAAGGCTAGATAGTGAAATTTTCCGAAAAAATTGTTATTAATGATACCCCCCATGGAACCATTTTTTTTTATTTTCTCAAAAACGGTATTTTCAAAAACATTTTTTTTGGATTTTTAAAAAAACGTTTCCAATTTTTTATCCGAAACTCAATATTTCGAAAACTCCATGCTCGATTTTTTTAAACTTGATAAATAAAAGTTTTTAAATATAATCTACATGATGTGAGAAAAAATAAATTGTCTTACCTAAAAATGGCGAAATAAGAAACAGTGCCTAAAATTTTGATATAACTTTTTTCATTACGATTAATATTTACGATCTATAATTTAATACAAAAAAACTTGAAATTAAGATATTACTGACTGTACCTATCATAGAAGGATTTTTCAAATTTTAAATTTCTCATTTATTGGCATAACGGATTTTGATGAAATTTTATATATTTATGGAGAAGCTCCTAAAAAGTTTGAAAAACAATGCATTTCAAAACTAAAAAAAAAAATATTTTTTTGAATTTGTAAAAAAAAAATCAATTTTTTTTTGGAAAATTCGATATCTCAAAAACGGCTCATTATTTTTTTTGGAAATTTATTTCTTATTCGTACAGCAATAAGAAATTTAAGTTTTTTTTCTTAAAAATATTTTAAACATTTTATATTTAAGACCTTGTTTTTAAGAAATCACTACAACGAGTTATAATTTTTGTTCTTGCATAAACTACTAAAGAAGTTGATTTAGTCATTTAGAAAATGAATTTATAGTTATGAACAGTTTTTCTCTAATAACATTCATTTTTAAAATTCTTAATCTCTTACATAAGAGAAAGTTCGTGCATTTTATTTTAAGTGATAAAGGAGTTTTCAATTTTTGGAATAAATTGAAGTTTATTTACTTCAAAACCGTTTTAGGATCTTTTTTGGGGATCTTTTTCAAGTTCGTGGGAGCCAGTCGTTGAAAATACTCCCTTTTTTTATTGTATTCTAAATTTTAAAAACCCTTTTGTAAATATTAATAACTCGTGAAGAAATCAATATGCCTCCTTTTTTGCCTGAAAATATAATTTGTTAGAGGTGTGGGAACCCTTTCATTTGCGATACTAGTATTGGAGATTGGAGCTAGCATAGTGAGTAGAATCATCTATGAGCTGCGAGGTTGACAGTCATTATACCGCGTGTCAGACCATTCGATGGCCGTGCCCACCGAAAAGACGTACAAATTATAACGAGCACAATACGCGGTGTACTTTTTGTACCTCGCTGTTCGATCAATGTCCGATGTGTGTCTGTCTAGTTTCCATTAGATGAGAGGTCCTTCAGTCAATATCAATTCCCGAGAATTACCTATACATGGCACTGGCATACTCAAACGTGAATGCGGACGCACTTTCCCGAGTGCTAAAAAGGGTTTACAGGAGTTCTTGCGTCAGCTATCATGTGCTTTGATGTTATTGAGCGAAGCAGCCATCCAGAGATACCAATATCCGCTATGATATAGCCGGTCTTAAAATGTGAGGTAATTTTTGTTCGAGCCGAATGAATGCCATTATAACCCTTCGACAAAAACGACCAACCAAAAAGCGGTCTAGAATTGCAATTTGAATTTCATAATGATGCCTTCAGTGCTATTTTGGATATGTATCCATTCTATAGGAGCCAGACGACTGAATTTTGAATGGTGGATGAGGAGCAAAATTATTTTTAGTTCCTTTGGCAAAGGAGTGTAAATTCGCTTTATGGTTAATGCATTGAACATTTGAGTATTTCATCTTTTATTATAGCGGATTGCATTAAACTGAAAAACGGCATTGTTGGTAAGGTACTTACTTTCTGTTGTGCATGGAGAGACATTCGCTCGTAAACAAAGTTGAATAATCCATTAACCTCTCAGACGAGGTTTTGTTACAAAAAAAAAAAAAAACATAAAAATTTAAAGCATGAAATATCTGAGCTTTTACTTATTTGCACACCCATTATTATTGCACAAGGCTTTGGTATCATGGAAAAAAGCTAACATTTGCCATTTTAACTACTTTTGAGAATGCATTATATTTGACTTGGATCTGAAATATGAAATGTACATAGGTACTCTATATCGACAGTAAAGGGAAATAATATACTTTGAAGCACAAAGTCAATAGAATCTTTTTAATGATCCTTATTTATTGTCATCAGTCGTCGAACGTCGAACGATTAAAAGGATTTATGGTTATTGGACTTCTGTATGAGCTATTTGCTTACCTGAATTGCTTTGAACGAATATGCCTATAAGATTAGGATGAAAACCTTTAATTATTGGATTGAACAAAAATTATTAGAATTTTGAAATATTCGTGGCTTGTGAAAGAATTTTCTTGCTGCATACTGCTACATCCATTCTGTTAAGTATAGGCCAGCTACTTTGAAACTGATTGAAACCCAAGTAGTTGAAAATACTGAGACGTCAGAATTCAACCTACTAACCAACTTCAGTCTCTGTATTTTCACTGTACTAATCCGAACTTTAACTTTATATGTGGCTTAAAATTACTGTCTGCAAGAACAATCATATTCACTTCTAACGAATTGCATGCGCTAGCTGACTCCATTTTAAGAATTTTTACACATTTTCATCGCACCAAAATCATTATTACGAGCGATTTCAATGTTTATAATTCTTCGTGCCTTCGAAATTCTTGCCAGACAATAACCGAAGGAAGGTATGTAGAGATATTTGCTGAGTTAAGCCATTTAACTCAGCTTGTGAAGGAGCCTACCCGAATTCCTGACTTATATGTTCCTCTCGTCCGATCCTGATAAATATACTATTAGTGTATTAGCACCTCTAGCCAATAGTTACGGACTTAAAACATCTTCAAAACTAGAAAGAGAATTGTTGGTACGACTGTGGCTGTAAGGAGGTTATCAGGTTGAGAGAGTTAATCTTCCGATGCTGCAAAACAAACCCCACTGAGAATAACTGCAAAAAGTATAGACAAGCCAGGAAACCTGAACTGCTCATATTCGAAGAAAAAAGTTCTAACATGATCAAAATCTACGTCAAAAAATATTACAATGGCCCCAAAAGTAAGTAAAAATGTTTGGTCTTTTTAAAAACTATTAAAAAATCTTCTAAGTCATCGGCTCCAACACTTGTTCCCGATAACACTACTTTTGTCAGCTTGCAAGAAAAACCTTATTTGCCTGCAACGCAGATTGTTGCTAATTCGACTTAGCCTACACAGTGTTATGACGCCTTCTGTACTTGAGGGTGTAGCCAGTACTATGGGAGATAGGACAAATCTTCTTTAGTACTCGTACAGTCGCATGAGTCCTCAAAGATCTTGAAATTATTGCGGTAAATTTTACTCCTAAAGCATCTTGGAAAAAAAAAACAAAAATAGGAATTCCAATCTTAAGATGGCAAGACATGGGGCTGACGGTCCAGTTGCCCAGTTCCAACGACATTTGTGTGACAGGTGGTCCAAACAACTTCATATAACTTTTGACAGACAAGTCAAAACGAGGAGCGCTTAAAACGATTGGCCGAGAGCCCACCACAGAGTGTCTGTGAAAGATAAACGAAGATGACTTTGTTAGGTGATTCCTCCTATTCTCCAAATCTGCAAGAAGGTCTACGGTTTTAAGGAATTGTAACTTTTCACGAGAAATGGAATTTTCCTCACCATTTAAGAATGACAAATGGTGGAAGTGCATCCGTCAAAAATACTTTTCTCCATCTTAGGCTGGTCGGTATGGGATGGGGCGTTGCTCGTGTAAATATGATTTTTCGTTCTCCTATTAAACTATAGTGGAATTAGACGGAGGTGAGCTAAAATCCTTCATTGAACTATCTCCATTGTGAATGATCCCTTTCACTAGGGATACGTTTTTCTGCGTTATAACCGTGACCGAACACCACCACTACAGTGGCTACACAATTAAACTACCGAGAGGAAGCGAAAATGAATAAAGGAGTCCGCCATGATGGCAGGAGAGCGAAAAATCAGCAACGTGTGAATTTTGTTCAATAAAATTGAAGATTTTGCAATCGATCTGTGAGAAAATTTTTCGGAGCCCGGCCAATTTTGATAGGGTTCAGATTATTTTGCGAGGAGAAAAAGTCTGGAAAAACGAATCCATTTCGAGAGTGAGGGCAGGTGAGCCAGAAAACTTTAGAAGAAAATTCTATTTCAACCATTTGGTTTTAGACAAACTCACAATACCTCCATCGAGAAGTTAAGAGAATTCGTAATCTTGTAGCAAGTAATCGAGGTTTCCAAGGCTCTCTCTGACAAATCATGTACATTATTTATACATCAAACTTTGCAAATTTACCCATTTCATCGCATAAATTCAGTCTTAATATATAATTTGAGACAAATCTAAGCAAATTCATAAAAATATTATAAGTCCTTTACAACTTATGAAAAATTAAGTTGAGTTTGCAGAATGTGAAGGAATACATACATTTTACTTGCGATACGCATAGGAACTATAGGGCAAGTTTTCATACATACGAGTATAAAAAAATGGAACTCGATATTTTGATCAAAGTTGACATTACGTTACGATGATAGCGAATACGAAAAAAGTGAGTCTCGAAATTTTATCTGTCTTTCTGTCTGTCTGTTCGACTACAGCCCAAGCGGATCGGCTGAATTTCGTCAAACTTTGTAGGCATCATTTTAAAATTTTCCCCCCACACGTTTGTTTTTTTAAGACCAAAAATAACGGTACCTGCCATACAATTTTTTTTCGAAATTTTATAAATATTTTTTTTTCTCAAAAACTGTCACAGATTTAAAAAAATAAATTCAGTTAGTTAAATATATACATATGTAGTTATTTTTGGTACCCCCTTGAAACCATTTTTTTTTTGGATTTTCTCAAAAATGGTACAACTGATTTTCATAATTTTTTTTATGCTAAAACTTCCATAATATTAATTTGTATTCAAATTTTCAAAATTTAATTTTTTGGATTTAAAAAAAAAAATTCAAAATTTTTTTTTCAAAACTTCATATTTCGAAAACCCCATGCTCCATGTTTTTTAAATTTGATAAATAAAAGTTTGTCAATCTTATCTACACGATGTAAGAAAAAAAAAATTATTTTACCTAGAGTTAACGGTACCCACCATACAAATGTCAAAAAATGTTTTTCGAAAATCGTATTTTTCTCGAAAACGGCTACGAGAATCTTGCAAAAATTTTGTTTCTTTTGATTAATTTTTACGATCTATAATTTAATAAAAAGATTTTGAAAATAAAATACTCGTATTACTGACTGTATCTACCAACGAACCATTTTTTCGAATTTTGAATTTCTCATTATGGGCAGAACGGATTTTGATGAAATTTTTTATAAGCTTCTAAAATGTTTAAAAAATATTGCATTTTAAGACTTAAAAAAAATATTTTTTTGAATTTTTGGAAAAAAATCAAATTTTTTTTTTTGAATTCTGGTCAAAAAAATTTTACAAATAATGTTATTGACAGTGCCTCTCACACAAGCATTTTTTTTAATTCCCATTTTCTCATTAACGGCTGTAACGATTTGATGAACATTTTTAAACGGAAGCTCCTTTGAACTAGAAGTTGAGTTTTGAAAACGAATAAGCGATTAGTTTTTGAAATTATTTCCTTAAGTGTATTTTGTTTTAAGAGAATTTAGAAGAAACTTTGAACAATATCTGAGAATTTTCAGATGAAATTTGAAGATCATCCTTTTGAATTATATTTGTAGAATATTGTTTTACTGACGGATCTAACTATGTATATTGTCAAATTAGAAAATATTGTCAAAATTGACAAACATTTATTCTTATCTTTTGTTCTAATCAACTTAAAAAAAAAAAAACAGACTGCCCTTAGCCTTAAAACCCAAACCCGTGTTATGGTTTGACCGAACATTTACGAACCTGACTCTGATGGTGCAAGAAAGTTAAGATCTCCAAGAAAGAAGAACTTCAATTCCTTGAAATTTTGGTTGATGAAGTTGATTTATCAAAATTTCGCATCAACCTTAAGTGGTTTTCTAATAACATGCTAAGCTTCCTACGTACATATTTATGTCAACAAATTATACATTGTACGAATTTTTATCACCTAAATACCCCGGCGGCGCGCATTAAAGCCTCACAATACACAAACCTTCAACGAAAAAATTGACAGAAGAGAAAATTAGACATGGTAGTTTAAAATTTATAGCTTGTAGTTTTATTCCAAACTTCATAGCGACACGCCTGATATGCGCACTGAAATTTTAAACTATCCATGGCATGGTAACTTTTCTGACTTGAATTAAAAAAAATGAAAAAGAAAAACTGGATTTTCTTGATCGTAGCATCTTAGGCAAGCAACAGGAAAAGTTTTTGCATTACAAACACCTCAAAATGTACATTAAGGCACCTCCATACCCCGGCCATCTCATTTTGGGATAAGAAGTTTTCCAAAAGTCGCTTGGGAGCCCGCATCCCCATCACCACCTTCGCAGCAACATGCATGTTTTGTATGGTGCAAGTATTTTATTATTATATTTAGGAGGATGTTTTATTGTTTTTTTTTCATCCTTTCTAACGTTGTTTTGCAAAGAAGCTGCGCCTTGATTAAATTCTATACACAGACAGGACATTAGTTTAAAACTCAGATGCACGTATGATGGTGCAATGGCGGCAGGAGATACAAAAAGATGTGCAATAGTCAAATACAAGACACCTAAGGAGTCGTTCGTGCGATGGCGACCCTCAAATGTGAACGTACATTCTACACATTATAGTGACAAGATGAAACCGTTAGCTGCACAAAAATCCTTGTCTCATTCTGCAGCTCGACAATTGTATGCTGCAGGAGCAAAGCAAACACACAACAGAGAAAGGATTCACATCTTTATGCGGAGCAAACGAACTGAATGTCAGATTTCCTGTGGGATATGTGTGTTTTCGAGATGTTTATAACTAACATATCCATTTGAATTGGGGACCTTTACGGTGCACCAGTAAAATGTCTTTGTTTAAGATCTTCTTAGCTAAGAAGCCGCTGAGAAGTTCAACACTTTTCTTCTGGCGTAACACAAATGCATTAGCCAGATCGTACACAAACACTTTGGTGCAGAGACATAAATTAATGCTTAACATGAACCTCTCGGTATAGTGTCCTTAGTTTAGCTTCTTCTTTTTTTAGTGTTGTTGTTATGTGTGTGTTGCTTTTTGCAATTTGCCGGATTTCGATACGAAGATGTACATTCATGTTTAATGTTAAATAATGGAAAATTAATTACATCTGCACAATACAGGAACAAGGACACGATACCAGGTGGTATTAATGCAACGGAAATCTTATTTATGTCTCAAAAGTTTAATTTTGCATATCATATCCTTGAATTTAAGATATCTTGGAGAATAGAATGAGACATTGAGCTACTTGGGTGCGTTTTTACTAATAGAAAGCGTCGAATTGGACAAGTCTTTTTGTAATTTTAGAACATATTGAGGGTATACTTTATAACTTAACCCTTGAGAGATGGTTGGAGATCATAATTGAAATGAAACCATTTTCCAAACAACATACCTAATATTGGACTATAATTTTTTTTGACTAGTCTGATTTTTAGTTGTGGTATGGCAAGTGCTAAAATGGCAAGCTTTGCTTTTGGAAAACAAATCCAACGCGAGATTTGAATAAGACTTCAAAATATGATGATACACATCCTACATCCTAAGCGGCACATCCGATGTTCTGTAAACTTGGTAGATAACATTCTTAATTTTTTCCCCGACACACATATTTTTCTAAAGGCCAAAAATAATATTTTTATTTTCTCAAAAACTGTTCCAAAGATTAAAAAAAAATTAAAAAATTTAATTTCTCTATTGATTAAAAAATTTTCTTTAGCAAAAAATAACTACTTACCTAATTTTTTAAAAATTGTTGGAAAAATTGATATAAAAGAACGATTTTTTTTTGTTTTCGATTTTCTTAAAAACGGTACAACTAATTTGGTAGAACCTCAGAAAGTTTAATAGTTTTGTGTATTAAATATAATAAAAGAAGGAATAAGAAAGTTTAGAACATTTGAAAGACTGACTACACGGTCTAGGCCGATTTTTTTTTAAATTGCACTCAAGGGCCTATGAATACCCTTATAATATTAAACACAGTGCGAGCAATTCGGAATTGACGATAGGATTAGAAAGAATATACCAATGTACATTGGTTTTGAATGTCTGCACATTGAAATGAGTGGGAAATTTTAAGACGGGTAAAGCATTCCACATTCGTGTAGTGCTGCTAAAAAAATAATCTCTGTACTTGACAGTCCGTCCGAAATTGGGCGCAAGGGTAAACTGATGAGCATTCCTAGAAGTACGGGTAGAAGGGAAGAATGCAACTGGCTATTTCACTATAGAGCATTGCTTATGATTATGAAAATAGCGGTAAAATAATGGTAGACATAAAAAATTTCGTGGTACTCGAGAGATACAAATGTTTCAGCTCCACATCGGTCGATCGATCACTCTACAAAAGATGGTCTGTGATGCACGTACCTAGAACTGAAAGATGTCAGGTGCAAGTGCCACTGATAGAAAGTGGCATTGGGGGAGGGTTACGCTTTAAAGAGAGAGACAGTAAATAGCATTGAGTTTTCGAAGCATTAAATTCTACATGGTTTTTGATTCCCCATTGGACAATGCTGTTGGAATTCCACATCCCAAGGACAAGAATGTGAATCCGAAAACGAATATGGAAAGCTGAGTATACTGTTGTCAGCGAAACAATTAAGTGTTCTAACCCACTTCAGACAAAAGATCATTTATGAACGTAAGGAAGAGAGTCAGAGGCATCACGAAGCTTTTATCTTGTGGATATCAGATTCGAAGCCGTCTAAAACCACTTGTAGTGAACGTTCCGAAAGGTAATTTCTAATCCAACGAAGAAGAGATTCATCGATTCCAAATGCAGGCATTTTCGACAAGAGAGCTTGATACCAAACTCTATTAAATGCTTTAGAAATATCAAGTGCAATAATCTTACTTTCTCCAAAATGATGTAAAGAATTGTTCCACTCTTAAGTGAGATATACCATCAGATCACCAGTAGACCTATTGCTACGAAAGCCATACTGCCGGTCATTAAGGATCTTTCGTTCTTCAAGATATTTCTTAAGCTGAAAATTGATCAGCGTTTCCATGATCTTGGAAAGAAGGGACGTAAATGCAATTGGACGATAGTTAGAGGGGGAGGAAGATTCGCCCTTTTTAGGGACAGGCTGGACAAATGCTGTTTTCCATCCACTCGGGAAGAGACCTGTAGAGTAGGATAGATGGAAAAGTTTACGCAGTGGTTTTGCCAGCGTTGAAGAACACTTCATCAGAATAATAAGTGGGATACTATCAGGGCCAGAGAATTTGTGAATGTGAAGATCTTTTAGTACTCTGGACAAATGCGAAAGAAGATTTCTCCCATAAAATCCAGTTCGCTCTCATGTACAGGAGAAGTCATGTCACTCTCTCGTCAGTGTCAAAATAAGCTATGATTTTAAAAGAAACCACTAGATGGCCCTTCCTATAATAATACATACTTCCTTTCCGCGAAAAACACGTGGACTTTCGCCTTTTTGTATATTAAAATAGACGTTTTATATTGCACTATTTCATAAATCTAATTGGAAGATTTTATTCTTTTGCAAAAGTTTGATGTCATCAGCATAGATAAGAACAGATGAATTTAGTATGATCGAAACAAAGTCATTTATAAATAAAATAAATAATATTGGGTCCAAATGAGTTAACGTAGAACTAAGCTGAATTCTCACTTCTAAAAGAAACACTTAACATCTATTTTCTGAATCCATTTTAGGAATTTATAATTTTAGCCATTTTTATGTGTTTTGTTAATTGACATTTGAAGGTCAAGAGAGTGTTCGATAACAATTAGCTGTGGAGTAGACGTGGATGTCTAACGCAGCAACAACGTATTGAAATTATTGAAATATATTATTCAAATAATTTTTTAATTGTAAATACGCGGAAAAAATATGCTAAATCTTGGCCTTTAATTAACGAAATTTATTTCTTTAACCCCTACATTAAACGCGAACATCCAATTTCTACCAAGAATTGGTGGGTCACCATTTTTTATCACGTGAATGTCTTACATTTTAGAATTATACATTTAATTCGCCAAGTAAGAGAAGAAGAAAAGCTTTAACTGAAATTTTGATACATTGACAATATTTTGTATATCAATTGGGAGAGTATTCCACTCTATATTCACAGAAACATAGAAAGATCGCTCTGCAGCTGTGGCTGAGAAACGCGTTTTTTTTTTTTTTTTTTTTTAATTCATTTTTATTTTTTATTTATCTTAAAACTACTTAAAGCTAGACAAAAATTCATAAAAACTAGCCTAATTATCCACTAACTTAAAACTAACTTACTGGCCCTATATGCTGGCACTCTAAGCTAAACTATATCTTAAATCTAGTGCCTTTCGGCCTAAGAAACTATTTTGAATTCAAAAACTATATCTAATTTTTTTTGTTTTCTTGAGAAAATTTAAAAAAAACTCGGATTCTTTAACTTTTTGTTTTTTTATATAAAACTTACAAGCTAAAGTAAAACTAATTAAAACTACCGAAACCAACTTAAACTACTTAAAATAAACTAAAA
Source organism: Philhelius festivus (assembly GCA_963931855.1). Taxonomy (NCBI): domain Eukaryota; kingdom Metazoa; phylum Arthropoda; class Insecta; order Diptera; family Syrphidae; genus Philhelius; species Philhelius festivus. Next base: position 12,628 of record CAWVOZ010000193.1, on the reverse strand, counting down.
CTAAACTAAAACTACTTAAAAACTAGAACAGCCACAGCAGCAGAGATTTTTTTTTTTTTTTTGTATGTACATTGTACATTGAATGTACGCAGTTTTTTTTTTTTTTTTTTTTTTTTTTTTGTGCCACCCTGACTGTCCCTACCTAAGAATACCTTAAAACTATGTAAGTCGGCCAAGATAACTTGTCAACTATCTCTATCAACATTAGACAACCACCAAAACTGGTTCTCCAGTCTCACCCTGTCTTTCAGGTCCCGATCGGACACAGTCCTACTGAACCGAAGTCGCTCAGCTCCGTCTTGTGCGAGGACGTCTCGACTATAAAGGAGCCGCCTATCCACAGTACTACGGCCGACGTGGTAGATTAGCGGAACCGCCTCTCTATCCTGGATCAACCCTATACTATCTAAATAGAGGAATGCATTAGGTGCAATATGGCCACTTAAACGCACACTCTCGAAGTATTCTGTGTTGGGGTAGTAAGCCCCAAAGGTTAAGCTATTTGCTGAGGTCATCGCTCTCGCAATGTGACTCCGAATCAGCTTTATCAAAAAATTATCTATTCTATTAATGTTGGCTCCGTTGTATAGAGTCCTGTTGGAATAGTAATGTTTGTACTCCGATTCTGGTGTTCTGTGTAATCCAAGACAACGTCTAAGACACTGCCTCTCAAACACCCGAATCTTTTCCATTTAAGATGGGGCAACGTTGAACCACACCGGGCACCCATAGGCAATCATCGGCCGGATGAGGGCCATGTAGCAAATCACCTTTACCCTGGTGTCAAGCCGGCTGCTGTAAAAACAACCGTTTCGTCAGGGCAAAGGCTCCCCTAGCCCTGTTCAGAGCAGCATTTATATGTCTGTCGAAATACAAATACTGATCCAACCAGATGCCAAGGTACTTTACCACACTTCTGTTCGCCAGTGGTTGCCGGTGTGACCCTACGATCATCAGCTCACGCCAGTTCTTTCTAGTATCCCTAGGGGCTCTAGCCAACGGAGTCCTAAACAGAATCGTTTCACATTTCTGAAAGTTGATTTTCAACTTCCAGTCATCACAATATCTCTGAATCTTGTCGAAGTCACGCTGTAAGAGAATTCTGATAACCTCAACTTTTGTAGCTGTTCTGTACGCTATTAGGTCATCGGCATACGCAATTGCCTGAGTTAGACTACATATCAGATCACTGGTGTAAATGCTGAATAGAATCGGCGAGTTCACCGCTCCCTGCTGAAGACCATTCTTGATATCGAAGGTGCGGTAGAAGTTACATTGCCACTTTTGACAACAAACTTTCTACCATTGGGCATGTCATAAAGTATATATAATAGTGGTTTACTTATGCCGAGCCTAGTCAATTTTAGATAGAGACCCTCTAGCCATACGGTGTCGAAAGCCTTCTCCAAATCAACCAGACAAGCACATGTACACTGATTTTTAGTTTTGTTCCATTGGATATCAGAAACGAGTTTAGACGCGGCATGAATGGTGTCATGTCCCGCCTTAAACCCGAACTGATTATCCGGTATGATATTATTGTCCTCCGCCCACTTGGACAGAGCTCTATTTATGACTTTCTCGAATACCTTGCTGATACTCGGTAGAATACTTATCGGCCGGAGATTCGCCGGATTGGAGTTGTCCTTTCCCTTTTTCGGGAGAGGATGAACCACAGCTGTCTTCCACCGCCCTGGATAATATGCATTATTCAGTGCGTTGTTAAACAGTGTGGCATAAATGTCAATTGCTTCCTTAGGTAGATGTCGAAGTACAATATTGGATATACCATCGACTCCTGTTGACTTTTTCTTCTTTAATGAATCGAAGATGAGCTGGAGCTCCATCCTCGTAACTAACAGGGAACTACTCCCATCTTGCACGGCGATGATGGCATTCGCCAAGTTTTCTTCATTGAACCGGATGAAACCTAGATTATCTGATCGAGAAACGCGGTAAATTGATCTTAATGCCTCTACAAGACTCCGCAAATTGCAGTGTATCTTTAAGATTTTCCGGGCATCTGCTATGGATAATATTATGTAGTCTTAAAATATTTCTTAAGTTATAATATGCGTTAAAAGTAATTCCCAAAATAGATCATTTAAGATGAGATACACTGACATGCCTAGGTTTATTATAAATAAAACGCAAGCAATCATTGCCTAAGCATGGGTAAACTGAACAGTTAAATAGAGAAAATTGTATTAAAAGGGTTTTAACCAAACGAAGCTTCATTTTATGTGAAAGTAATTGAGCAAAGTAGATAGATAGATAGATAGATAGGTAGATAGATAGATAGATAGATAGATAGATAGATAGATAGATAGATAGATAGATAGATAGATAGATAGATAGATAGATAGATAGATAGATAGATAGATAGATAGATAGATAGATAGATAGATAGATAGATAGATAGATAGATAGATAGATAGATAGATAGATAGATAGATAGATAGATAGATAGATAGATAGATAGATAGATAGATAGATAGATAGATAGATAGATAGATAGATAGATAGATAGATAGATAGATAGATAGATAGATAGATAGATAGATAGATAGATAGATAGATAGATAGATAGATAGATAGATAGATAGATAGATAGATAGATAGATAGATAGATAGATAGATAGATAGATAGATAGATAGATAGATAGATAGATAGATAGATAGATAGATAGATAGATAGATAGATAGATAGATAGATAGATAGATAGATAGATAGATAGATAGATAGATAGATAGATAGATAGATAGATAGATAGATAGATAGATAGATAGATAGATAGATAGATAGATAGATAGATAGATAGATAGATAGATAGATAGATAGATAGATAGATAGATAGATAGATAGATAGATAGATAGATAGATAGATAGATAGATAGATAGATAGATAGATAGATAGATAGATAGATAGATAGATAGATAGATAGATAGATAGATAGATAGATAGATAGATAGATAGATAGATAGATAGATAGATAGATAGATAGATAGATAGATAGATAGATAGATAGATAGATAGATAGATAGATAGATAGATAGATAGATAGATAGATAGATAGATAGATAGATAGATAGATAGATAGATAGATAGATAGATAGATAGATAGATAGATAGATAGATAGATAGATAGATAGATAGATAGATAGATAGATAGATAGATAGATAGATAGATAGATAGATAGATAGATAGATAGATAGATAGATAGATAGATAGATAGATAGATAGATAGATAGATAGATAGATAGATAGATAGATAGATAGATAGATAGATAGATAGATAGATAGATAGATAGATAGATAGATAGATAGATAGATAGATAGATAGATAGATAGATAGATAGATAGATAGATAGATAGATAGATAGATAGATAGATAGATAGATAGATAGATAGATAGATAGATAGATAGATAGATAGATAGATAGATAGATAGATAGATAGATAGATAGATAGATAGATAGATAGATAGATAGATAGATAGATAGATAGATAGATAGATAGATAGATAGATAGATAGATAGATAGATAGATAGATAGATAGATAGATAGATAGATAGATAGATAGATAGATAGATAGATAGATAGATAGATAGATAGATAGATAGATAGATAGATAGATAGATAGATAGATAGATAGATAGATAGATAGATAGATAGATAGATAGATAGATAGATAGATAGATAGATAGATAGATAGATAGATAGATAGATAGATAGATAGATAGATAGATAGATAGATAGATAGATAGATAGATAGATAGATAGATAGATAGATAGATAGATAGATAGATAGATAGATAGATAGATAGATAGATAGATAGATAGATAGATAGATAGATAGATAGATAGATAGATAGATAGATAGATAGATAGATAGATAGATAGATAGATAGATAGATAGATAGATAGATAGATAGATAGATAGATAGATAGATAGATAGATAGATAGATAGATAGATAGATAGATAGATAGATAGATAGATAGATAGATAGATAGATAGATAGATAGATAGATAGATAGATAGATAGATAGATAGATAGATAGATAGATAGATAGATAGATAGATAGATAGATAGATAGATAGATAGATAGATAGATAGATAGATAGATAGATAGATAGATAGATAGATAGATAGATAGATAGATAGATAGATAGATAGATAGATAGATAGATAGATAGATAGATAGATAGATAGATAGATAGATAGATAGATAGATAGATAGATAGATAGATAGATAGATAGATAGATAGATAGATAGATAGATAGATAGATAGATAGATAGATAGATAGATAGATAGATAGATAGATAGATAGATAGATAGATAGATAGATAGATAGATAGATAGATAGATAGATAGATAGATAGATAGATAGATAGATAGATAGATAGATAGATAGATAGATAGATAGATAGATAGATAGATAGATAGATAGATAGATAGATAGATAGATAGATAGATAGATAGATAGATAGATAGATAGATAGATAGATAGATAGATAGATAGATAGATAGATAGATAGATAGATAGATAGATAGATAGATAGATAGATAGATAGATAGATAGATAGATAGATAGATAGATAGATAGATAGATAGATAGATAGATAGATAGATAGATAGATAGATAGATAGATAGATAGATAGATAGATAGATAGATAGATAGATAGATAGATAGATAGATAGATAGATAGATAGATAGATAGATAGATAGATAGATAGATAGATAGATAGATAGATAGATAGATAGATAGATAGATAGATAGATAGATAGATAGATAGATAGATAGATAGATAGATAGATAGATAGATAGATAGATAGATAGATAGATAGATAGATAGATAGATAGATAGATAGATAGATAGATAGATAGATAGATAGATAGATAGATAGATAGATAGATAGATAGATAGATAGATAGATAGATAGATAGATAGATAGATAGATAGATAGATAGATAGATAGATAGATAGATAGATAGATAGATAGATAGATAGATAGATAGATAGATAGATAGATAGATAGATAGATAGATAGATAGATAGATAGATAGATAGATAGATAGATAGATAGATAGATAGATAGATAGATAGATAGATAGATAGATAGATAGATAGATAGATAGATAGATAGATAGATAGATAGATAGATAGATAGATAGATAGATAGATAGATAGATAGATAGATAGATAGATAGATAGATAGATAGATAGATAGATAGATAGATAGATAGATAGATAGATAGATAGATAGATAGATAGATAGATAGATAGATAGATAGATAGATAGATAGATAGATAGATAGATAGATAGATAGATAGATAGATAGATAGATAGATAGATAGATAGATAGATAGATAGATAGATAGATAGATAGATAGATAGATAGATAGATAGATAGATAGATAGATAGATAGATAGATAGATAGATAGATAGATAGATAGATAGATAGATAGATAGATAGATAGATAGATAGATAGATAGATAGATAGATAGATAGATAGATAGATAGATAGATAGATAGATAGATAGATAGATAGATAGATAGATAGATAGATAGATAGATAGATAGATAGATAGATAGATAGATAGATAGATAGATAGATAGATAGATAGATAGATAGATAGATAGATAGATAGATAGATAGATAGATAGATAGATAGATAGATAGATAGATAGATAGATAGATAGATAGATAGATAGATAGATAGATAGATAGATAGATAGATAGATAGATAGATAGATAGATAGATAGATAGATAAAAAATTTTATTTTCGTAAAGTTTTTACAAAGGCTTAGTTTTCGTTATTTTAAAATTAAATAAAGTGACAATAACTTTTAAAGTTGCCTGTCAGGTTAAAGTGTTTATAAAAAATTCATTAAAACTTAGCGAATGGTTTATATTTTTAAGAAAATTCATTAATAATTAGGTTTCGATATCTTAGAGCGTTTCTTAAGAAATTGTACAGTTGACTATAGTTTTGTCCGTTGAGAATTTTGAGGAACTGGTCACGGTTAAGGCTTTCACTTCCTAAGAATTGTCTTCTATAAGTCCGAAAACAAGGGCACACTCCAACAAAGTGGTATGTATTTTCAGTAGCGTCAAGGTTACAGATTGTACAAATGCCTACTGAATCTCTTCTAAATGCTCTTGAATTGAGATTGAGCAATCCGCACCTGGACTTTAATACCATGCTTATCATCTCGCGTGAGTTACAGTCTTGAGCAAAGTATCCACCTGCATAAATATTTTTCTGATAGTAACAGTGATTGCATCACAACAACTAAGCGGTCTTTTTAAAGTGAATCCTAAATACATATTTAACCTTGTCTAAGTAAGGAATTATTTCTCCATTGAGAATAATTGGTGGGAAATCCATGGAATTAATTTCATTTCTGCAACAAATCATAGCAACGTCTTGGAGGGGTTAAGTCTGAGTTAATTGTCACAAGCCCACAGTTGAATTCATTTTAAATCTTCATTATTTCGAACCACAGCGTCTTCGCTCAAACCAAGTGGACGATTAATGTAAATTAAACGTCATCTGCACTTATGAACAGAATTGTCTTCAACAACATCAGGAAGATCATTGATAAAGAGTGAGAATAGAAGTGGTCCTAAAACAGAACCCTGTGGAACTCCTGTGTTTACAAAAAAGGGGAAAGAGATACCGCTTTCAACTTCTACCGATTGTACTCTATTTTCAAATAAATACATAGTAGACGTGTTCGAGAACTTGAAAATTTGTTGAAGCTTAGAAACAAGAATAGAGTGATCAATATATATATAAGATATAAGAAAGCTTATCATTTGGTTGTACATGAGTTTCTCAAAAACTTTCGTAGTTACGAAGCGACACACTTGTTTTCCCCAATTGACAGTTTGAAAAATACTTCTCATAATCCCCCTCAGATGTTGCCGACCCGCTATCAATCTAGATAACATACACGCTTGCTGGTTCTTCTTTTGTGGTATCTACTGTGACTTCATACTGCCTTTTTACGCACTCAACAGACAAAGCCATTTCTAACGCCCTTCGAAACGTCAGTGCATTCGCCTTCTTCAGGAATAGTTTGTCTTTTATCAGGGCCTTTTTTCTGACCCACGACAAACCTATCTCTGAACGCTACGTTCAAATGAGTATCGAAGAAACAATTCACAGCCAAAGCTCTTAGCCTTATTGTTGCCGATTCTTGTAAGGTTTCATCATCGTGTTTCAGAGCGTCATAAAACTTTCGCCTTTCAGCGAAAACTAAAAACGATGGCTTAAAATGGTTTTCCATCGTTGTTAATTTCACTGTGTGCTGTGGATGTGGTGGCATCATCAGGAGCTTTTGGATGCATGATTTCTTTAAGAAAACGAAGCCTTCTCTCACTGAGACTCACTCACTCGAAAACACTGCCTTTCAGCTCTCTTCCTCAGCTGTGGCTTCCAAATTATTGGCGATGAAGAGAACTGGTCGATTCGGATCTTGAAAAGATTCCAATAATTTTCCAATAATAATCGCAGATTGGAGTTTTGCCTAAGTACGCCATGATTCTTGGTACTTTTTATCTTATCTACAACCTTACAATACTTTCAGTATTCAAAGTAGTAAAATTACATCCTATGTTCTATGATAATCTATGATTTGTGTCGGGTATTGGGTACCTATACACTTCAAAAAACCCATTTCCTTAAAATTTGTTCTTTTTTTTCAATCCAACTATCTGAGAACAAAGTTCCTTATTGAATTTAGTTCCCGGGGACTATTTCACTAAATCTAATCTATTATGCACAATGAAATTACACCTCGTCGGAAATGGCTTTGATTTGTGTAGAAATACGCACAAGAACTTGCTGAACTTTAACCTTATTCTAAATAACTTAATATTTTCTTCTATGATCCAGGTAGAATTAAGGCCTTTAAAAAAAATCAAACCATGTCAATTCAAGTCCTTCGGTCATGTGAAATATGACCTCTGACAGGATTTATTCAAAGGCTACCGGATATAATATTATTACATAACATATTGTACCTTGCCTTATGGTACGGCTATTGAAGTGATAAGATGCCATTAAACCAACAAATCAACATTTCTTTGACAGACTCAATAGAACAGTAATGTTATCCTTTTGCTCTTTATTCATTCAATAAAGTCCCATTGCGAATTCTATATCCTAGAATAAAGCCCGAACCAGGATTCATCTCAAAGAGGAAATGTCTAACATTGCTTCCTGTAGACGATATTATGTCATTAGATATGTGTGTGCACTATAATATAGGCCATCACCCCATCCCATCATCCCCATACAGTATATCCTTGGAGCCATCTTGTGCACAACAATAATCATGTAAGTCAAGCGGGCTAATGGAACCTGATTCGAATTGTTCAATTCCCAGTTCGCCTGTCGACGATACGGTCACAAAGTCATCTTTGCCGCGCCATCACCATCCCAACCTACCCATCCTTGGAGCAAAAGCACTCTCTGTCTCGCTCCTTCTCCTCGGAAACTATCTTAAAGAGATAGATACGTAACGGTTTTTTATGAATTTAATCCAACGTCCTGTCCCATTTAGATAGCAAAACTCATGCATCCTGTACCACGTTCTTCTAGGGTTTTAGGTGAATTCAGTTCTATTTTTTTTTTTTTTTTTATTATTTGCTTGATGCTACTCTTCGAGATCTGTGTTTGCCAAAGCAAGAGGCAGCAAGCAGCAACCAGTCAGCAGCCAGAAGCCAGCAGCGGTAGCGGCGGGTTGCAATTCGCTTTAAAAACCAATTACATTAAAAAGATATGGCACAGCGAATGTGTCTCTTAAATGCTCATTAAATGGATTTTAAAGGCAATAAGAAGAAAAGCGAGAGCACGGAGAAACAAAAACAAAAAATGACCAGGAACACTAATACCATTGGAAAAAAGGGCTCTATTTTATTTTCCATTCCTTGAAGATTTCTTGAAAAGGGTTGGCATATGAATCTATAGTAGGTATATTATGTAGAACGAAGTGTGGGAGGTGGAGCTGCAGGAGCGGACGATTTGACGTTTTGGGTAGGTTCTTGTCTATGAGCCATATAGAATTCAGAAAGTTTTCCCTTTGGGTGGTCCTGTTCAGTGTGTTCGGTGTTCATGGAAAAACGATAATGACCAGACACTTAGGTTTTATAGCGCTTTCATTTGATAAGCATCTTTTGGCCATTTTTTGAGGAGGCTTTTGAAGGCGCAGAACAAGAAAGTTCCGTTCGTCCTAGGCGTAGTTCCCAAAACCCACCATCAGACGTTGTCCCTTTTATTCACATATGGAAATATCAAATATGTAACGATCTAGAACCCATTTCCGGAGCAAATCAAATACATATAAAGCTGATTTGATCTTGGAACGAAATTTAATGTTTCAAAATTAAGATTCTTATCGAAAAGGGTAGTTAATATTTTAAATGGTTGAAGTGATTTTCTATGGAGGGAGAATAAATAGATAAAATTGGAGGAGGTTTAAAAAAGTTATTAAAAAAATAATTCTGACTAAGTGCATTGAGGGGAAAATGTATAAGTACTCACTACACGCTGGATGGATTTTTGAACACAGAACTTATGTACTTAATACGAGTACGTACTGAAATCTGTTCTCACTACATACTGCTATTCACTTTTTTTTGTACTCCATTCACACTCATATATCAATATTCTTGGGACTCTTTACTTAGTAATTTAGTAAATTCTTTGAAAATAAATAATAAATAAATATGTAGTCGGTACACAGTGCATAAAAACATAAACATTGTAATCATCACGATTTGTTGTTAATCACCTTGTATACAGATTCTTATATTATCTTCCCTTCGTACAACACATTTACATATAATGGGTAAGAACTTTTGTACTCAATACACAAAACTTAATCCACATTTAAGTCCTTTAAAACTATGGAACTATCTTAAATAAAATGCACGACTGGGTCGCACGAACTTGCTATTATATAAAAGACTAAGAATTTCACGCCTTAAGAATATTGTCATTAGTACTGCCAACTCCATCTTAGGCAGCAGTCGTAAAAATCGGAACGACTGGTTTTGATGATGAATGCAAGCTAGCGACTGAACGTAAGAATGTTGCGTACCGAGCAATGCAACAATCTCATAGAACGCGGGCACGCGAAGAGGAATATAAAGAGCTCAGAAGAATAGAAAAACGGCTACACAGACAAAAAAATCAGCCTGGAGAAGAACCTAATCTGTGAAATAGAAAATAGCCGAGAGCGAGGTCCGCACCAGGCGCGGAAGTTCTACCAATCCGTCCGAAACATGACAGCAGTACACACCACGCCTGCACATACTGCAAGGACGGGGAGGGAAATCTGATCACCGATTCTGAAAGCATACTGGAGCGATGGGAAGTGTACTTTAATGAATTGCTAAATGGTCAGCTCACTGCAGAAGTGGAGGCTCCACTACTTCAAGAAGAAAACCCTATGTTGCCGCCACCAAGCATAGAAGAGGTTGAGAAGGCTATAGGCCGGCTTAAACAGAACAAAGCCCCGGGAGCCGATGGCATACCAGCCGAATGATTCCATCACGGCGGGCCAGCCTTACGTCAAGCAATTCATGATATTATAGTACACTGTATGGGAGCAGGAAGAAATGCCAGAAGACTGGCGAAAAGGTTTAATATGCCCCATACATAAGAAGGGAGATGTCACAACGTGCAGCAATTATAGAGGTATCACGTTGTTGAGTACCGCCTATAAGATACTCTCCTCTATCCTACAAGACCGGATAACCCCATACGCTAAAACCGTCATCGGACAATATCAGTGTGGTTTCATTCCAGGCAAATCAACAACTGATCAGATCTTTACCCTTAGGCAGGCGATGGAAAAATGTCTAGAATTTAACAACCCAACATACGAGTACCATCTGTTTTATAGACTTTAAGGCCGCCTATGATAGCATAGCAGGGTAGAACTTTTACAAAGCCATGAGGAGAATTCGGCATCCTAAATAAATTGACACGACTATGTAGGTTGACCAACGTAACAACCCAAGTAAAAATAGCCGGATTGCTATCCAGACCAATCAACATCTTTAATGGACTCCGACAAGGGGACGGTTTGGCCTGCCTCCTCTTCAACCTGGCGTTGGAGAAAGCAATCCGTGACTCTGGCACGGCAACAAGAGGGACCATCGTCAACAGGTCCATCAGTTACTGGCTTACGCAGACGACATCGACATCATCGGAAGAACCGGAACAGTCTGTACACGATTCCTTCATCCAGATCGAGCAGGCGGCACAAATCTGGGGCTGCACATTAGTGAAGGTTAAAACAAAGTACATGGTGGCGTCGAATGCGAGAGGAACAGTTGGTCAAACAATCAAGGTAGCGGAGCACGAATTTGAAGTGGTGCAATCCTTTAAATACCTTGGGTCAATAGTTAGCAGCCGATAACAATATAGAAGAAGAAATACGCGGGCGGCTTCTCAAATCCAACAGAGCCTACTATAGTCTGTCAAAGCTCTTCAAATCCCAGAAATCTCACCATAACTTCAAACTGCATGCTGTACAGGACCATGGTCCTGCCAGTACTCACATATGGATCCGAGACTTGGGTGCTTAGCAAAAGGCACTCCGACCTCTTAGCCTGCGTTCGAGAGAAAGTCTTAAGGAGAATTGTTGGCCCCGTATGTGAGGAGGACGATTCCAGGAGACGGTACAATCATTGAACTGTACGAAATCTACCTTGAAGCAGATATCGTGACAAAAATTAAGCTCGGTAGACTCCGGTGGGCAGGGCAACTAGCTCGCATGAGCGAAGAGGAACCTGCTCGGAAAGTACTTTGTGGTACATTCTATGGTAGACGACAGCGTGGTAGACCATGCTTGCGCTGGAGAGATGGCGTAGACCAGGACGCCCGAAGCTTGGTGGTGCGCAACTGGATGCGTCGGCTAGAGACCGGGATAGGTGGAGAGACTTGTTGAAAGAGGCCAGACCGGACCCGGTTGTCGAGCCGATGATGATGAAGAATTTCGAAAATGAATTGTTATAAGAGAAAAACAGTTCATAAGCATAAAAATTAATTTTAAAATGACCAAAACAACTTCTTTAATAGTTGGAGGTAAAATAGGATACCATGTGATTCATGCAAATATAGGTTCATGCAAGAACAAAAATTATAAGTCTTTGTAGTGGTTTCTTAAGAAAATTTTGGTACACCAATTTAAAGCTTTTATTACTTGTTCGAATAAAATTAAATTTACAAAAAAAATATTCAAATCTCTATTTTTTTGGAGCAATTGCTATCTTTCGTATGCAGAATAATTCTGAGACAAATCTGTCAAAAATCAGAAAAAAACCAAAATCTAATTCCAATGAGATAAAGCTAATAAAATGTTGAGCCTGGAAATTAGATTATCTCAGGAAAGTATACAATGGCTGAATACATTAATATTTTTAATTCCTTATAAAACCAACAAGGAGCTATAAAACTTCTGATAGCTTACCCCATCCCATGTTGAAGCCTTAAACAATAATTTTTCTACAAATAATGAGGAAATTCGGGAAAGTCGATTGGTAGTTAAATGATGGTTTTCTTACGCTTCGTATGTATTGGTTTCCAAAGT
>CAWVOZ010000192.1:0-45405 GCA_963931855.1 Philhelius festivus | reverse complement strand
AAGTAATTTTCATTTAAATTAAAAAAATATAACATTTGACCATTTCCTTAAATATTAAATTTTAAAATAGTTAGAAAAAGGGTCTTAAGTTATTAATGGCAACAAAAATTACCTATTTTATCCAAGTCATTGAAAAATTTCAACTCCATCGATATTCGATAATATGAACATCAGATTTACCTAAATATGCACATATGTATACGTGTTCTTATACATTCAGAAGTGTAGAAATTTTTCTATAAGCACAGATTTTAAGTTTGACTATTTGTTGAAAAAAATTGAATAAATATAATAATTATGGTCTCGAATAAAATTGACGAACGATTTATGAATCAGTTTTTTATATATCAGTTTTGTTTATTATAGGAATACAAGAAGTCAATATTTATTATATTTAAAGAGATTTTGTTCTTAATTTCGATATTTTCATTCCAAGAATTAGCTTTCTATTCACAGAACCTTAATGCGAATCAAGGCACCATTTTCAATGCTTAAATTAACTTGTGAACTTTCATTTTTTTTTTATAGAAAACCTCTTAAAGTTCACAATTAAAATGAAGAATTTAAATGAATGAAAATATTCACTGTTTTCACTTCCTATTGATTTAATCGATAAATCACACTCGAAAGATCTTTTCACTCGGCGTATTTTCAATACAACAATAGAAAAGCAGTATGAAGGACTCAAATGTCAACAACATTCCAACACTTAGGTTTTTTAGGACCAGAAGGATAGAAAAATAAAGGAACTTTATCACATTCACTAGATTTTAAAACTTCCCTCCTCGTATAATGAATGAACTACGTTTAGTTTTTAAACTTTAAAAATTAATTAGAAAACAATGTTTCGACTTTTAATGTTTCTTTTGTTTAAATGCATAATATTGTTCTTGTGGTTATTTATTTAAGGGCTACAATAACTTCGACAGTGATTTATGGGAAACTAGAAGAAAATCCATTTCATTGGAAATTTGAGAAAATTTTCAAGACGAAACTATACACAAGAAATTGCATCAAATCTCGCTCCCTATCCACTGCAATATAGGTAGAAGAAGGAGAAAATTTCGATTAAGGTGTTGAAAATAGCACCAATATTAGTTGCAAAAAGCCATATACATACGTGTGTTACATGCACCTTCAGTATTAGAAATGATAAAACAAAAACTGCACCCCATAACTGTCAAATAGGATCCACACCAAAAAATCCCCAGCCCGAGAGATAATCAACAATCAACAACAGTTTCCCGATCCAAAGGGGCAACACCACCACCAACACAACTATCACAAATAGTTTTGTGGTGGAATACCACAGAATCCACAGCTGGAACGAAAAAAAAAGAATAAAATAAATCCGCCACGCCGAAAGCAACAGGCATTCATTTTGACCCCCCAGAGGCTGGCTGGCATCGCTCATGTTGCATTCAGCAGAAAATTTCATTCAGCCAAATATATACGTACATACACACATGTGTATGAAGGTATATCCCATTTAATGATGAAAGAAGGAGACATGTCCTGTCAATCATTACATAATCCTTTGAAATTTTGTCCTAGCTTAAGCGTTTCAATTTGATGTCAAATATCTAAGCTGTTATCATCGCAAGGATATTTTTTAGGCAATGGACTGCGTAGAAATATTTCAATCATAACGTAGTATAGCATTTTCATTCAACAGTTTCTACTCCCACGCGTTTACTGAGAATGGAATGCTATCTTCAGAACAACAACAACCACTAATAATAACGACATTTTATCGAATAAAAACGAAATATGTAAAAAAAGAATAACAAAAAAGTCAAAGAAACAATTTTAAAGGACAATTATGAAAAATGTTACGTATACGCCACAGTTGACATACACAACCGTCCGGTAGGCGGATAAAACATATTCAGCGCATGACTGATCGCATGCGCTTGCAATTTTCCAAGTTGCACAATATCATCATCGTGATATTTTTATTTTTATTTATCTAGTATAATAATGCAAAAAGGAATATACGAGAATTTGAGTGTGAAGAAAGGGAGAGATAAATTTTGAAATAAAATCAAAATAGTAAAAAATAATGAAAAACACACAGCACACAAACTGCAAAGGGAGACGCGAAGCCACTGGATGGAGATTATGATGGAAAAAGATGATGAATGGAAAGGAAAGGAATATGAGAGGGAAAACTATTTTTTATGTTGTTTTTTGTTTTGCAGTAAAAAAGTAGAGAAGGTCATGGAAAATAGAAACTTGAAAAAAAAACACACTATTGTCATTTCTTTTCTATAGAGACTCATTTGGTTTACCTTTTCTTTGGGTCTGATTCGAAAGATTTTCATCTCTCACACCATTTAGCACGTTTTTTTTTGTTTCCTTGCGCTATTTTCTTTGCTGTTTATTGTTACTCATCAGACAGAAAAATTACTTTCCAGTTGTTGGGTTATGTAATGATTGGAAGGGTTCATAAGACGAATAAGATGTTTTGGAAAAATTAAGTTGGGAGCTTTCAATATATAAAAGATTATTTAATAAAGGCAGGTAGGTGTATAAAAAGAATAAAACAAGCTGTGTAAGTTATTGACGAAATTCTTTTTTCATTTGAAAGACTTTATGGTATCAAATATAACATCGTTAAAGCTCCCGCTTTGGATTTTTAAGGTGGCATGCATCCGAGGGGTCCGATTTTCAATGACTCTTTCCCATAGACCGAACTGAATTTGAGCGATTGCCTGTGTTATGTTCACCTTAAGGGCCCCGGTCGATTGTAACGGGTGATTTTTTTGAGGTTAGGATTTTCATGCATTAGTATTTGACAGATCACGCGGGATTTCAGACATGGTGTCAAAGAGAAAGATGCTCAGTATGCTTTGACATTTCATCATGAATAGACTTACTAACGAGCAACGCTTGCAAATCATTGAATTTTATTACCAAAATCAGTGTTCGGTTCGAAATGTGTTTCGCGCTTTACGTCCGATTTATGGTCTACATAATCGACCAAGTGAGCAAACAATTAATGCGATTGTGACCAAGTTTCGCACTCAGTTTACTTTATTGGACATTAAACCAACCACACGAATGCGTACAGTGCGTACAGAAGAGAATATTGCGTCTGTTTCTGAGAGTGTTGCTGAAGACCGTGAAATGTTGATTCGTCGCCGTTCGCAGCAATTGGGTTTGTGTTATTCGACCACATGGAAGATTTTACGCAAAGATCTTGGTGTAAAACCGTATAAAATACAGCTCGTGCAAGAACTGAAGCCGAACGATCTGCCACAACGTCGAATTTTCAGTGAATGGGCCCTAGAAAAGTTGGCAGAAAATCCGCTTTTTTATCGACAAATTTTGTTCAGCGATGAGGCTCATTTCTGGTTGAATGGCTACCTACGTAAATAAGCAAAATTGCCGCATTTGGAGTGAAGAGCAACCAGAAGCCGTTCAAGAACTGCCCATGCATCCCGAAAAATGCACTGTTTGGTGTGGTTTGTACGCTGGTGGAATCATTGGACCGTATTTTTTCAAAGATGCTGTTGGACGCAACGTTACGGTGAATGGCGATCGCTATCGTTCAATGCTAACAAACTTTTTGTTGCCAAAAATGGAAGAACTGAACTTGGTTGACATGTGGTTTCAACAAGATGGCGCTACATGCCACACAGCTCGCGATTCTATGGCCATTTTGAGGGAAAACTTCGGAGAACAATTCATCTCAAGGAATGGACCGGTAAGTTGGCCACCAAGATCATGCGATTTGACGCCTTTAGACTATTTTTTGTGGGGCTACGTCAAGTCTAAAGTCTACACAAATAAGCCAGCAACTATTCCAGCTTTGGAAGACAACATTTCCGAAGAAATTCGGGCTATTCCGGCCGAAATGCTCGAAAAAGTTACCCAAAATTGGACTTTCCGAATGGACCACCTAAGACGCAGCCGCGGTCAACATTTAAATAAAATTATCTTCAAAAAGTAAATGTCATGGACCAATCTAACGTTTCAAATAAAGAATCGATGAGATTTTGCAAATTTTATGCGTTTTTTTTTTTTAAAAAGTTCTCAAGCTCTTAAAAAATCACCCGTTAGTTTATTCGCATAGACTTGCAACTTCACCTAACCTCACAAGAATAAGTCTAGCAGGGTCAAATCGTTTGACTTTGATATTCAATTCCAAGTCACTTCTGCGAGAGATATTTTTACCCTCCAATCCTTCATGCGGAATGTTAATCGTGGTGTCCGCTGTGTTGCACGTAGTGCTTTCCTTCTAGAACCACATGCCGTCTATAACCATATGGTTCCATTCGGGCTATAATAAAGTGGTTATCATCGTTCGTTAGGACTCACCATTCACGGTGACCGCCATCCATCGGCCCAAAATCCACTTCAAACAATGCCATTCATCAAAAAATGCACCTCGTCGCTAATGATGTTTTTCACCGAAATAAGGATTCTCTTCTAAAAGCTCCGAACAAGCGAACAAACAGCATTTTTCTATGGTCATAAGCTTTGAGCGTCTGGGTCGGTTGGATCTTGTTGGGGTATAGGCCTAAGTCCTGACGCAAAATTCGGAAATGTGGTGTCTGGGAAAGGCCGAGATTTTCTCCCAGACGAGGAAGTGTATGCCTCTGGTTCTAGTGTATACTTTCACCGACCGCTGCGATGTTCTCGGTCAAGCTTATTTGGGTTAAGGAAAACATTTTTGCCAAAAATCTAGCCATTCAAATCCAAAGATTCAAATAAATAAACTTCACATCTTATTCTAAATAAAATATGATTTATTTAAAAAACTCGAGATTTTGACGATCCCTAAAATTTAAGAAATATTTACTTACTAACGAAACGGTTTTGGACAAATATATAAAAATATTTGTAAAATTAATCAAATGAATTTAAAACTGCTGAGAATACAGAATGACCACTGCAAGAGAGGTAGTACTATTCGACTTAGGTGACGTAGCCTAGTAATACCTGTTAACCAAATCGATAGCTATATTGAATCTTAAGTTCAACAAAATCGCTGGAACTGACGGCTTTGCTGCCTAACTACTATTAGAAAAAAAAACATATGTTCGGAAGAAAGAATGCACCATGAATGAAACCTTTGAACTTTTTGCCCGATTCTCAAGAAAAAAGGGCATCTGAACTGCGCCACCTACCGAGTCATTTGTCTCCTGAAAATCGAATACAAGATCATTTCTGCCCTTTTATTTGAACGTGTGAAGCCTTTTGTTAACAACCTAATGGGCTCTATAAGTGCGGTTGAAGATCAGGAAAAATCTTGGGAATAACCCAGGAACTTCAAATCAACACCTACCACGTTTTCGTCGATTTTGAAGCCGCATATGATAGCATCTTTAAGTATAGAATAATGTGTGGTTTCGGCATCCCTGCTCAATGCACCATTAAGGTCGAAGAAGATGTCAACTATGCATTTGATTTCAAAAAAGGTTTTAGATAAGACGATGTCATGTCATGCGACTTCTTCAGCATCGTTCTGAATAGAATAGTGCAGAGCTCTCATGTTAACACTAGAGATATACACAATCTTTAAAAAGTTTAACAAATGACTCAGAAACACCAAGAGATATTGATGAAATTGAAATTGGGTCTATGGCGTGTTCTGAACATTAAACCGAAGCGAAGAAGATGGGATGGAATGGGCCATGTCCATAGACACTAGACAGCTCAAATCATGATGTAGTTAATAGTTTTATCTATCTAGATGCGGGTCTTAGTTCAGACAATGACAATGAAATCAAACTGCATCTTTTAATTAAGAATACATCAATTGAGTAGCAAAATCCCATCTAAAGAAACATAAGTGTTCCTTAATAAGACTCTTACCATACCGGTCTTAATAAATAGTGTAGAGTCATGGATCCAATCAAAGCTAACTGAGAAATTATATGAAGAAATTGGGGTCAATTGGCAATATAGGTAAACTTATATACACGAGTTATAGGAGCTCTACAGAGGCACCGACCAAGTATTAGAAGTAAAAACTCAGCGCCTAGGTGCTTGGTTCATTTAACGCTTCAGGATATTTCGAGTGGAAAATTCTGCGAGGAGTTTTTGGGCCAATCTGCATTTATGGAGAGTAAAGGAAAAGATATGACCATCATCGGTTGTACAGCAAAAACGAACCTAGTCAAAAGATTCAAAATCCAATGACTGGGCTATGTAGAGTTAGTGGACTCAAATGCTCTTGCCTTCTTTGAATCCAATCCCAAGGCAAGGCTGGCGCAGTAAAAGAAAATCGCGACTCAGTTGAGAGAGAACTTCAGCCAATTTGGCGTGCGAAACCTGGAGAAGCTATATGGTTAAGGCTCTGGTCCAACCTGGACTGTATTGGTTTTTAATGGTACCCGCACTAAAACCATTTTTTTTTTATTTTATCAAAAACGGTTCAACTGATTTGGATATTTTTTGAATTGTATTAATTAATTAATTAATTAATTAATTAATTAATGTATTAATATAAAAAAGAAAAAATTATAAAGTTTTTAACTAATAAATGTGAAAATGTAAAGCTACATCTGTGTTTTGAAGATGATCTGTAATGGAGGACATAAATTCATTCAAATTTAAAATATTCTTAAACTGAGCGGGTATTGTATTCCAAATTCTGGCAGCTAAGACAAAGAAAGACCTTCGGGTTTGCAATACTAAAGCTTTTGGTATATTTAAATTTCTAGTGCGTAGCGATGAGGAAAACTGAAGCTTATCGAATAAGTAGAGAGGTTTTTGCTGACGTATTAGAATAAAAAAAAATTAACAAATTTCTCTTACAAAGTGTGACATAAGCGGCATCCCTAAAACACAATTATTTAGGTGAGATACATGGTCATACTTCTTCAAAGAATAAATAAAGCGTATACACGCATTAAATGCTACATTTAACTTTTGTTTGCTAATTGAGTCCATGCCAGCATATAGAGGTATCCCATAAGTTATAATTGGAACAAGTAAAGTTTTGACCAACGTAAGTCTACTTGATTGTGGAATGAAAAAGGAAACTCTCCACAAGCATCTCAAAGTACCATATATGATCCCAACTTCTTTATTGACATGGTTATTCCAAGTTAATATTTTATTAAATATGAATCCCAAATTGACTAAAGTAGACTTATAAGGAATAATATTTCCGTTAAGAGAGATCTTGGGAAAGTATGATTCATTTAGATTACTTTTATAAATTATTATGCTTTGAGAGTTAGTAGGATTAATGATCAAGTTATTTTTCAAAGTCCATTGATAAATACTATTCAAATCCTCGTTCATGCTATAGACTGCATCTTTCAAAAGCCCTAAAGGAAAAGACAAATAAGTTTGAAGGTCGTCCGCATAAAGATGACAAGAACTAATTTTTATTACATCTACAACATCATTTATAAACATTCAGAATAAAATTGGGCCTAATGATGGGCCTTGGGGGACTCCCCGATTTATATCAATATTATTAGATACAACGGAACCAATAAAAACAGCCTGTTGGCGACCGTTCAAAAAACTTTTTACCATACCAATGGAACTTGAAGTAAAATTATATTTGTATCTTAATTTATCAATCAATTAAATTGAATTTCTGGAGCAATAGCTCTTGAAGAACTAAGGCCCACTAATATTCAATAATTAACCATTTCTGTATGCGTTTTGTCGACATAAATGAAAAGAACCTACGATTCTGTTGAAAACCCACCACTAAGACTTCTTTCTGGATACTTTACTAAAGGATGGTTAAATTTTAAAGGCCGATGTTGATTTTGAATAAAACACAAATTATTTAGGAAATTATTGTCATTTCTTTTTATTATGATAATATTGGTATGGTTCAATTATGTACAAAACAAAATATCGGCCAAATGGCCGCCGCAACTTCGGCGGCACACCTTCATCCGATGGTCCAAATTTTCGATGACGCTGAGGCATAATTGAGGTTCTATGCCAATAATCTGCCAAATAATCTCATCCTTTAGCTCTTGAATTGTTGCTGGTTTATCGACTTACACCTTTTCTTTCAAATAACTCCAAATAAAGAAGTCCAACGGTGTCAAATCACTCATGATCTTGCCGGCCAATTAACATCGCCACTACGTGAGATAACACGGCCATTGAATTTGTCGCGCGAAATAGCCATTGTTTCGTTAGCTGATGTGTGGCAAGTGGCACAGTTCTGTTGAAACCACATATGGTCCACATCCATGTCTTCCAATTCGGGCCATAAAAAGTTCGTTATCATCTAACGATAGCGAACACCATTCACAGTAACTGCCTGACCGGCCTCATTTTGGAAAAAATACGGCCCGATGATGCCGCCAGCCCATAAACCGCACCAAACAGTCACTCTTTATGGGTGCATTTGTTTTTCGACAATCACTCTTGGTTTATCATTCGGCCACACGCGGCAATTCTGCTTATTGACGAATCCACTGAGGTGGAAATGTGCCTCATCACTGAAGATGATTTTCTTCGAAAATTGATCATCCACTGTTGCCATTTCTTGCCACCATTCTGACCATTGACGACGCTTGAAATGGCCAAGAGGCTTTAGTTTTAGAGTCAATTGCACCTTGTAAGCGTGTAAATGCAAGTCTTTATGCATAATGTTCATCAACGACGAGTGTGAGAAGTGCAAATGTTGGGCACGACGACGAGTTGAGGTGGACGGCTCTTCAGCCACACTTTCGCGAACAGCAGCAATATTTTCTGCAGTACGAGCTGTACGAGCATGCACTGGTGTTTCCACATCTCCTACAGACTCGGTTTGCTCAAATTTTTGCACGATTTTTCCGATTGTACGCATATTTGGACGATTAAATTGACCGAAAAAATCACGACGTGCACGATATGCATTTTGATTTGAACGCCAATTTTCACAATATCTAAGCCTGAATAACTTTAACGCGTTGCTCGATTTTGTATCTCTCCATGGTTCAAATTGAGTTAGTCTGAAAATGAGAAATGTCAAACAAAATGCAGAAAAAAACTTGGCGTTTAGGTGTGGTTCACATTCAACATCGGCCCTTAAAATTTAACCACCCTTTACAATTTGAGCCATCTATGTGATTTGGAATAAACTTTGAATTATTAATCGCAAAAAAAGGCATACGCAAATATCAAAATTCACATCCTGTTTGAAAAAAAGTAATGTAATTCAAAAAATTACAAAAACGTTTAGTTGCCTTTCAACCAAATTATATCGATAATATTCTTTTGGAACGCTCTTTCGTACTCACGACCGCTGCTGCTGGTGTTTTTTGACAATTTTATGTTTATTTTTCACATTGAGTTTCAATCTAAACTCGATATAACCTGAAGGTCCCAATCGATATGAATGAAATAGTGATCATAAAAACTATTCCTGCTTTTTAAAATTTTTCAATATTTGAAATTACTATAATAGAAAGATACCAGACCAGCGAGTACCATTAATGCTTTTTCATTTAGCTCATCCTTTAAGACTTAACAAAAATATCCCTAATAAATTATTTATAATTTGAAAGGTTCTTCGCATGGTTAATCAGGAACTTCAATTAGGTTTATCTTCCATCTCCATTATTATTAAAAGCTTTACTAAAAATAAAAAAAAGTTGTAAAACTTTTAATTCTTATTATTACGAGTATATGGAAAATCTTTCTCCTTACTGTTCTGTAGAATAGTAAGAGAATACATTCCTATTAAAAAGCTGATGCTTAATAATTTCGAGGCAGATTAATCTGCAAATGCAAGTTTGTTTTTTGAGACCCCGTAGACATTTGGGATCATACATAAGAGTTTTGTCATATTTTAGAAGTGATGTTTTTATAGGCAAATGCCCTTCATCAACATCATTAAGTCAATAAGAACAAAATTCTACTACTTTACCAACTTAATCTAAAACTCTACAAAACATGTCTTGAATTTGCATTAAAACATCAAAAAACCTTTTAATGAAAAACAAAAATAACAAAATCATGTTCTAAGAGCTTTAGGTGGAATTTGAGCTCGTTAGAAAATCACGGAACTTGAACTATTATTATGTACCTATAATTTATTATTATATCTTGAAGCTATTATAGAAATGGTGGAAGATGACTTCGGAAAAAGAGAAGAACAAAAAATAGAAAAGTAGGAACGGAAGACGAGAAGCTGGAAGCAGCAGGTGCTGCAATTTACGTTGCAGGAAATTTGTTATTTTTAATCTTAACTGAATAACATCGAAGGCATTTTGTAATATAAATTTTATAAAATAAAGTATCTGCATCCTATGTTGTTAAGGAGATACATTTGGAGGTATGGGGTTGAGTTGAACTTGTTTACACAAAGAAAAATAAATGGTAAATTTTGCCATTTTGTTTGCTCCGTTAAGTTCGGAACAGATAATAATTTAAATATATTCATTATTCAGAATTTTTACTTGCTAAGGGGGCCTTTTTCGAACTGTTACTTTTTATGTGAAAGACTTCAGACTAAAATCACAAAATGCTCAAAATTAAGACAAAAGAGTCACCTAAGATCGAATGACCTATCACTATCTATTTGAGGTGAGAAAAAAGTTCCATTTAAAGCCAAATCTCACTGGTGATAACCGATTTCAACTGCTATTCCTTCAAAATTATTTGACGAATTTCACGTTGTCTGCTGAATGTCTCAATTTCTAAAGCATATTTAAGAAAACATCATAATAAGTCCTGAAAAATTTGTTTGGAAGGAGCGGGAAATAAGTACATAACCAAGGTGACATTGAAATGAACGGCAATAGTTTTTAAGCCGCATATTGATAAATTACCACTTGCTTGCAATAATAAGGTTACTTGATATAACTTTGAAAATAGGAACTTTCTTCAGCACCTACCAACTTGAAAAAGATGATTTTTTTAATTTGTCCTCTTACTTTTCAGAAATCTTCGGATCTGACTAAAAGTTATGGAACTATCGCACATTAAGTTGTAATATGTAAAATCACTAATACGGTTTTTATTGGCCTACAGCAATTCTAGTACATTCTTTTAAAATTGCAATTTCTTCATTTGTTATTTGTGTGTTCATCAGAACTGTTAGTGTTGAACTTCTATTTTGTTTGCATTTAAGTTTGAATATTGGTTTAAAAAAGCTTAAGAATAGTTAGTGGGTGTATCGGCTTCTGATTCTTTTAGTCTTTCCCTTAACAGAGCTTAAAAAACTATTATTGACTATAAAATAACCTTTAAAAGCATTACTTATAAATTTAACACAAATTATAAACACTTCCAAGACGACAATCATGTCATTTACCTGAAAAAGACTTCTGCCACATATGAAACCTATCCATTTAGCTGTTGAAGTAATTCAAATGCAGAGGGAGATAAAATATCTAGGAATAAAACTAGTTAGTAAGATCCTCTGGAGCAAACAATTAGAAGTTTTATATGGGAATGGGAAAGCCACAGAAGTCCATATGATTTGCAAGCGACTTGCAGGCAAGTCATGTGGCTGCAAACCGAACATCCTCAGGTGGATGATATGATAGTAATAGTCATCATTATCTATGATGCGGTTCTATACCACAAGAGAACCGAATTATCAACAACTAGGCTCGCGTGTATTTGTATTACGGCAGCAATGGGAGGCTGCCCTACCACCGAAGCTATGGAGATTGTGGATTTATCCTTCATCTATCCCCTCTACATGAGGTCATCAGAAGTGCCACAGTAGGAGCTTTCATTAGATTCTCAAATGAAGAAACTGGAAAAGTGACTTAATTAGCACAGTAACAAACCTTGACGTCCCAAGAGATGGTACATATGATCAAAAATATAATTTCGTGAAAAACTTTTTTTTATAGAGCTAAGCAACAAAAAACATTGTGTAGCAGAAGAAATAAACTACACCCTCAAAAATAAAATGCACGACTGGGTCGCACGAACTTGCTCCTATGTAATAGACTAGGAATTTTAAAAACGAATGTTATTAGAGAAAACTGTTCATAAATATAAAATTAATTTTTTTAATTCTTTTAGTAGTAAGAGATAAAAACAGAGTGCTATGCAAATATGAATTTATGCAAAAACAAAAATTATGAGTCGTTTTAGGGCCGTTTTCTTCACTATCGCTCAACTTGAAGCAAACTCTCAAGTTGATCAACTTGAGAGTTGGCTTCAACTCGAGAGTTTAAACGCAAGTTGAAATTTCCTTTTCTTCACAATTTTTTTCTCAACTCCCGAGTTGAAAATCTAAAGTTGATCAACTTCTGATTTGAAAAATATCCCTGGGATATTTGTTAAAATATATACAAGCTGTCACTTTCAAAATGAAATTTTAATTTATTCAGTCAATATAATTGAATTTTTGTGTGATATTTGTGATGAATGATTTTCTCCTCGATCTACATAAGGATAAAAATAAGTTGTTACCAATCGCGAACGGATGTTTGTCATGGATGTTGCCGTTTCCACAAAGATACATGGTAAATTTATGGCAGCTAAATCAGCAAATCTGGGAATTTCTGGAGCAGGTTCTATAATTTTCCATCAATTGCTTTGTTGTGAATAACACCGCAAGCGATGATGATGAGTTTTGCAGTCTCTTTTTTGCACCTAATGTCGGAAGCCAACACGGGAAATCTGCTTTTCCAAACGCCATAATGAACGCTCAGCTCAATTGCGAGTGTCTATCTGCAATTCTTTGTACAAATGCTCATCAGTGTTTGTTACAATGGTGATAAAGTGACCAAATTTACCTATAAAAATCGTCTTTTCGATGGCGAAAAAGCCTCGTACTGCTTCAAGAATTTCCTCGTGCGGCGATATTCACTGCTCGACGAAGTTGAAGTCCAATTTTCTCAAAAATAATTGCTGTGGAAAATTATGACAATATTTTTTTTTTGTTGTGAAAACTCAAGCAAACAAACTTTTGAAGCAAAATGCATGTATTTTATTAAAAAAAAACAATGTTTCATGTCAACTCTCAAGTTTGCTCTCTCAACTTCTAGTATTTTCGGAAGTTGAGAAAACCAGAAGTTGATCAACTCGAGAGTTGAGAATCGAAAGTTGAAACTGTCAACTTTGAGTGAAGAAAAACAAAATCACAAGTTGAGAATAAAAATCCTAAAGTTGAGGTCAACTTCTAGTGAAGAAAACGGCCCTTAGTGGTTTCCTTAAAAAAAATAAGCTTTTAAATAAAAAATTTTTAAAACAGTTTTAAGAAAAAATTTTGGTACGCCAATTTAAATTTTTTATTGTTGTTTGAACAAAAATAAAATTAATAAAAAAATATTGAGCCGTTTTTGAGATATAGAATTTTCCAAAAAAGTAAATAAATTTTTTTTCAAAAATAATTCAAAAAAATTTATTTTTTAAGTTTTGAAATGCAATGCTTTTTTAAACTTTTTAAAAGCTTCTGCATAAAAAGTTTCATTAAAATCTGTTAATGAGAAATTCAAAATACGAAAAAATGGTAAAAAGGGACAACCCGGTCCATAATATCCAGATGTGACAGGACTGATCTGTGAAAAAATGATCACTATCAATGTCTACGAGAAAACAGCGTCTAAGCAAACCCGGGGCTAGAAGCCACCCTTACCTCAAAATAATACTTTTTTAAACAATATACAAAAAAAAAATGAATTAAAGATATTAGGCCATTAAGAACTAATTGGTACAAAAGTGTTCTTTTACTTGCATTCAGGTGGCGTTATAATAGTTTTCAGTTTAATTTTACACAATTTTTTCTTTCAATGCATCTCTCTCTTTATATATCTCCCTGGATTGGTAGAATCTATATAAGTGGGTATAATTATTTTACCAGCAATGTTTGTCCGTTGCTTGTGATCATCAGTGAGAGATTTTTTTATTATTCAACGACAGCCATGATGCTGTAGATTGGGTTGCAGTTAAATAATTACGGCGGCACTAATTACATCTCAGGTGTCCCAATTGTAAGTAAGACATAGAGTTAACTGCAGTTTTTTTCTCAGATCAAGGATGTTATTTAATTTTTTTTTTAAATTCTTCTTTCCCAATTAAATACACGTAGTAATACTTTGGTTCTATTTACGATATTAAATTGATAATTAATATTTAATAAAAACTTCCTTTTTGTAATTGAGTAAAAAAGAAGTCGCGGTCAATTTGAACAATCTTATTTAAAAGGATGTTAAAAATATTAACACCCTTAATAAAATATTATCGAGTAAAGTAAATGTTTGACTTTGGGAAAATTCGAACAAAGTTAAGTTCTGGGGTAGAGCCTTAAGACTTATGTAAGCATAAGTCGAAATACAAATTTACAATTGGATCGGATGAACTCGGTCTGATGTTTAACAGAATGAGATTTTTAAATATGTTCTATTCAATGGTATCCATGATTCATTTATACAAAAATTTAAACAAATATTTTATTGAAAGTTTTGATATGGAATGAAAATGGAATGATAGAAGCTTCTGTATTAAAAATGTGAAAGTAAAAATTATTGAAATGAAAGTGAAATAGTAGGTACTATCAATAACGGCGTACAATTTAAGTCGAACGATTTTAAAACTGTTTCAGTATGACACTTGGGGAAAACGGCGGTATTGCTAATCTTAATTGAATTAAGAATCATACCTTTTCGAACACTTTACGAAAATTTAAATGATGAAAAAGTTATTTTATTTTTTTAGCATCGTTCTAGCTTCATGACTCTTTGACATTATGCATATTTCAAAAAATTACTGTTTACTTTGTTTTATTTTTTGGACGAAATAACATTATTTTAGGTATTTTAGAAGCACCCTACTGCGAAAATATTCAAATTTACATCATAATTTTGCTTGATCAACATATATTTTACAGCAAAATAAAATATTTTTTGCACCACCCTTATATCAAATATGCAAAGTTTTTCCAAAGAAAATAAAGCTATATAGACAAAATTAAATTAGAAATAGAAACCATTACTAGTGACCTTAAACCCTCCACCATGACCCCTTCCCATGACATGAGATACTTTTGGAGGATTTGTCACTTCCACGCCAGAGACAGTGTACACTCCTGAAACACTTTTTTACAGCGGCTGAGAATTTAACCCAAGACACTCTACATGACAGTCCAATGCACTTACCATTATGCGAATTAATGGAATAAGATAAGCTGTGTGCAAGTTATTAGCAAACTTTTTTTTTATTTGAAAGGCCTTTATATGTCAATATGTATGGAATATGACATCATTCAAATGCTTGCCTCAGCTTCTTACGGTGGCATGGATCCGAGTGATTAAATTCTAAAAAACTCTTCCGCGTAAATCCAGATGAATTTGAGCGAAGGCATGTGGTATGTGTACACAAAGAGTATCTGTCATAGACCTTTACATCGAACTTCGACTGCAGGAAACCCCACAAGAAATAGCCTATCGGAGTCAAATCGCATGACCTCGGTGGCCAAATCACGTCACTTCTGCAAGAGATAATCGTACCCTCAAATCGTTCATGCAGAATGTCAAAAGTGATGTTCGTTGGTACGTAACACCGCCGCCGTGCTACTGGGACAATTGAATGGGAGTGTACGCCCAAGTATAGGTGCAAAATTTGCCAAGCCGAAGTCTGCGAAAGTCCGAGGGTTGTGCATGGCGAGAAATCGACTGCCTCGGGTGCTGCTGTACACTTTCACGGACCGTGGTGATGTTCTTGACCGATCTTGCGTTCCTTTGACATTTAAAATGTTGGCTGACTATTTTCTGAACCGGTCGTCTAATATTTGAAGACTCGACTATTAAGGCCCACCACGCCTAAAATATAAGCAACTTGGGCAACATTTGTACTATCGAACGCTCACTTTGATAATAAGATTTTATCATTTGGCCGTGCTGTTTAGTCTCGATACTTGTCATGGTGATTTTGTACTAATAACTAAGGAATTAACATCAGATTTGACAGATGTATCCAAAACAAAGTGGCCTTCACAAGCCGCAATAATCTGTCCGTGGTAATTGAAAAACCCTGTATTAAAAATCTGTTAGTTAACAAGTCTTAAAAACATTTGAATATTTGGTTTTTATTAAATCAATATCTTTTTTTAAAACTTTAATACCCTAAACTATTCGAGCTCCGATTGAGCTTGCAAGACTTATCAAATTCAATTGTAGAGTTTTTGAGAAAATGAAAAAATGCTCCTAGGTACCATTAAAAACTCTATTTTTAAATTGGTTTTTAACCATAAAATAACTTACAAATTTTTTTTTTTAAACCTGTACCTACTGTGGCATAGATTTAAAAAAAAATAAATTAAAATAAATTTTGCGAAAATAAAATATTTTATTATATATTTCGAAAAAAAATCTCTTGCCAGATTATTTTTTTTACCTTAAACAAATTATCGAGGGAATAATTATAAAATATTATCTATCCAGCTTAAAGAAAAGTAGCGTGAAAGTTCGTGGTGAATAAGAACCTATGTATCTACATAGTGTCTTACAACTTCCAACCACTTCTTTATGCGTATTTTCGGTAGGAATAAAAGGGCCCGCATAACAGCATTTTGTTTTTTTTTTTTTTTTTTAGGCGACATATGCGTGACAATCCAAGTGGTTCTGAGATGATTTTTATAAAAAGAGGTTCGAGAACCATAAGTCCATACTATCCCTCTTGTGAAACAAAATTTTTTAAAGAAAGAATATCAAAAAGAAATACAAGTGTATAGCCTTAAATTTTATAACAAATAAGATTGGGTCTCCTGGAAGGTTGATTCCGAAAAGACTATGAAAGAAAAAATGTTAGGAAGAAGTAAAAATGAATTTAGAACTGTAAGAACCTTTCTTATCTTATATGATATTGTTTTTAATATGCACCTAACAAATAAAAGCGGGCCTTTAAACTGTAAGAATATTAAAGTTAAAAACTATTTGTGCAAAAAAACATCTTCTTCTCACCGAAATTTTGTCAAATTTCTCGATTGTATCAAAGTAACATTTTTCAATCCCGCCTACCCTTCATCACCTTTCCAGACTTGCAAAAAAATTTTTGAGGAATTTATAAAAACCAGAATTCTACCCCATTTTAACGTTTTCCTTTCTTCTTTTAAAAAATTTAGCCTCTAGCCAAAAGTCGGAGTTCAAGTACTTTTTTGGAAACCTTTTTTAACACCAAAGGCTTAATTCTTTGAAGAGTCAACACTTTTCTGAATAATTTCTTAGGTTTTGTTCTGGAGAAGCCAAGCTTTTGAAATTGAGAACACCAACCAATACTTTTATTCCAGTAATTTACTAAATCACTTGGTCAAAAAATATATATTTTCTAAATAACATTTTGGACTAAATATAAGTGTGTATATTGATACCTATAATTTACCCAATATGAAACCTAAAAATTGCATTTTCCGACGAAGTTACCTGAAAAACCTGACACCTGGGCCTACAAGAAGAAGTTTGAAGACCTTAAGAAAATTAACAGCTGTGAAAAGATAAGTAATCTTAAGGGAGCTTGACAACTTGTCCAGATATCTAAATGTCAGTTTGCACTGCAATCTTATTATTTAATATTTCTTAGTATTGACGTGATCAATATGTTTTCAGTTGAAGATAAGTTCGTTCTATAAATCAGAATAATTTAAAGCTAATAAATCGTAAAAAACACAGTGATGAAGGAATAAAATTATTACTGACAAAAAATCTCCTCTAGCTCCATTCTCTCTCACGTTAATCAACTAAAATACTTTTAGAATTTTCACGGTAAATTTGTGAAGTCGTTACAAAAAAAAAAAAAATCAAAAAACAACCTCCGTCTGTTCAGCATGCAAAAATTTCCATTTGAATTTCTTCATCAAATTTATCAAGGACTGACACACACAATACTTCATTGCTTGACAATAATAACAAAAAAAAATAATATAATTTGAAGACATTTTCCGTCACCAAGCGACAAAAGAAGTCATCTTCCCTCATCAAGGAAATCTTTTTCGTGTCACAGTAATGTCGCCCCGCGTGTCTCTTAGATTTATCCCCCCTTTTTCCACAACTTGAAGTCTTCTTCTTGAACTATTAGAAGCAAACGTTATGCATAATTGCATCCATTTGCATTCCAACTCTCATTCTGTGTAACCGCAACTTCATCTGTTCAAAATCTATCTTTTATTCCTTTAAAATGGTTGGCATTTAATCAGCTTTTCACTCTCGCACTCCTTTTGCGTCCTTTCTCTATGGTGGTGAAATTTGAACTTTGGGGATTCGATGATGGTGCATGTGGCAATGCCACAAAACGAACAACCAACACACCGGAATCCCCTCCCCTTGACGAATATTAAATGCACTGCAGCCCTCTTCCGCACTTGTATAGTGTAGTTGCCCCCTTTTGGGAAAATTCTTTGCACAACGTAGCATGCAAAGTTTATGTTGCAACATTAGTCAGAAAGTCAAATGCATAGAAGTCGGCATTTCATCACTGTCGCACCATAGGAATATTGCAAGGGAATAAACAGAAAAACCATCATAGTCCTCTCTCTGGGACTTTATATTTTTTTTTTTTGGGCGGATGGTGAAGGAATTCTTATGTTTGATATGCCGTTCTTTTAGTATTTCCTTCGTGCACCGTCTCACTTTCTTTCCAAATCAGATATTTAAGGGAAACGCACATTAAATTCGTTTCTGGGGATGTCCTTGGACAAAAGGAGTGAGGGAGATAGCTGAGCATATCTTTTTTGCATATATTTGCTCACAAAGGGAACACGAGGAATTCAATCAAATCTAGGGAATCATATGGTAAAAATGATATCCATCACTCGCAGACAGCTGACTTCTCCTAGATTATTTTTATATTTTTTCTGAAGGATTAAAAAGATCAACTGAAGTCAACGAAGGACTCCATCAGCGGTGAGGCGAGATTGAGATGGGAATGAGTGTCGAATAAATCGATTTTCTATTTATGCCTTCAATTAAGTGCGAGGCTTACGATTTACGAAACAACTTGAAGAATTCAAACAAATTAGAAACTGAAGAAATAAGGAATCAATTGATGAATCTAGTTTCAGAAGTTTCGAACTCTTTGTTTAGGATATAGAAAAACAAATCATTTCCGGTATGCTTATGAAAACGTGACCATCAGTTTACCCTTGAGCCCAATTTCAGAAATACTGTAAGATTAAGAGATTCGTTTTTAAATCGCACAACACGGTTATGGAAAATTCTTCATGCACCGTTTTCTCAATTTGCAAACATTCAAGACCAATGTTCATCGATACTTCCTTTCTCTCCCTACTGATTTCCTAAACACTAGTTCTATATTTATGTTCAACCCCTTTTTTTGAATACCCCTTGTGTGCGTGTGAATTATTCTTTAAGACTTAGTACCTTTAGTTTTAAGTAATTCTCGCACAAAATTTTTTTAATTAGAAACATGCCATTAAGGAAAACATTCTTTTTCCCAAAAAAGGTTCAAATTACCTTCTCAGTTTTCTTTGATAATTTTTTTTTATGGTACAATTGAATCACATTTTTAATTAGCAACTATCTTCAAATCTATCTCTACTAAAGCTTCTAGTAGAATGTTAATCTTCAAAATTATATTTTTTTGTTTAAGAAAAAAATTAATTCTTAACTAAACTGCAAGCTATTGGCTTTTAACTCTATCTTGATGCTTTTTGATGCTTTAAAAAAAAGCAATCTTTTTTTTTTAATTTTGAGTTACAAAATTAATTTTTCAAAAATCATCTACATATTACAAAAGAAAATAAATTTCTGAGTCTTATGAAAATTATTGTATAGTTTTGCAAGTGTTGCCGTTGTTTTTTTAAAGTATTTTTTTAGAAAATTGCCGATTTTTTTTAAGGTCGTGTCACAATCTACTTACTATACAAAACTGCTTTAACCTAAAAATAATTGGAACAGTTTTGAAATTTGGCACACTTACTAAAAGATGACTAGGGATGGCTTTAAAAAAGGCCCCGAGAATACGAATAGAGCGTTTGCGGCATTTTACAAAACAAAAACTTAATAGATTTACTAAAAAATTGTTGCCATTTTTTTATAACTCCTATAGTTTAGAAAATAACTCTAGCACAAGAGAAACATGCTGTTATTTTAGGTTTTCCCATTTATCTAGAAAACTGTTTCTCGAATAAAAAAAAAAAAAACTTTTGCAAAAAAGAAAGTTAAGAAAATTAGAATATTTAGTTTTTCGTGAACGTATTTTTTTTTAAATAACTGCAGTATTGAATTATAAAATCGCTACCTTCTAGCTTGATTTTTTGTATTATTATTTATTTATTTAGTAGCAGTTAACACAATAGCTATTTCAGCTACTAAACTATTTTTTTAGACATTTAGGGTATATACTAGTCTATATAATTTGTATTAACAAAATTAAACAAAGATAAACATGTTTTTTTTTTTATTTAAGGGAAAGATACAAACAAAAACCCCCTTGTACAACACTTAAATCTCATATTGCAGCACTCTCATTTCAATTGTTACTTGCGACTTATAGGTACTATTAGGCAAGTTATGCATTCGTTAGAAAAATAGAAATCGACATTTTGTTCAAAGATGACATTACGATGATAGCGAAGACGAAAAAAGGAGGTCTCGAAACTCTGTCTGGCTGTTCGACTACAGCCTAAACGGCTCGGCCGATCTTCCTTAACCCTAGAAAGGTAATCTTCGTCGATTAGACGAACATCATTTTTTCTTTTTAAAATTTCTCATAGATTCTTCATAGATCTTTAAGAAGAATAAAAAGTCACAAATCTAAAAAAAAAAGGAAAGGTGTGTTTTTATTAAAAGAAAGGTTTGCTAAAAATAAAACTTTTTGAAAAAATTGCATTTAAATTTTACTTCGTCGATTCGACGAATGATTACCTTTAACGTACTAAAAAATATGAAAACCTTTCTAGGGTTAAACTTGATAGATAGATTTTTTATTTTTTCCATCCCACGTTTTTTTCTTTTATTTTTAAGATAACGGTACCTGCCATACGATTTTTTTTTAAATTTATAAAAATACAGAATAATTTCATTAAGTTAAATCTAGGTAATGGTTGAAAAAAATTTCCAAAACAATGGTTATTAATGGAACCATGTTTTTTCTTCGTTTTTGATTTTATCAAATTTTGTATGCTAAAGCTCCCCAAAAGTTTGAGTATTATTGTGTATTAAAATTTTCATGAAGGTTTTTATAATACAAACTCTATATACTACTGAAATAAATCAGCCAAGTAGAAGACTTAGCACTATTATTGGACTTGGCTGATTTATTTCAGTAGTATATAGAGTTTGTATTATAAAAACCTTCATATAAATATTCAATGCCAGGCCACGGGCAAAAAATTCCAACATTAATGATTACAATCCTAATCTTTGTTGGATATAGTTCACATTGGATTTTTGTCAAAAAATTCATGTAAGATGAACTGAACTTAACAAAAAAAAAAAAATTGCGTATTGACAAGGTCCTCACAAGTCAACTGATGAGTCCATGTGAGATCACCCGGACGAAACGCCAATTTTTGTGGACTAAAGGCCAAAAAAGCTAATTTGTATTAAAATTTTCCAAAAGAAAAATTAGTTAATTAGATAAAAATGTTCAAAATGCATAAAATTGTGGTCTGGTTTCTAGAAAAGTATAAATTTATGAAAACAAAGTTTAAAACCGTTTTATTATTAAATTAATTTTTTATATAAGAAATTTTCTGAACATTTTTCAAGAACAAATTTTTTTATGCCAATTTTAAGTATTTCGTAATTAAAATTTTAGCAAATAATTTCAAAAAATAATCGTTCACATGTTTTGAACATATTGATTTTTCAAAACACAACTTAGTAATTTTTTTATTAAAAAACCCAAAAAATATTTTTTGGTTAAGTCGTTAGAGCCGTTAATGAGAAAGTCGAAAATAAAGAAGACGGTTCTATGATAGGTACCGTTAACATTTTTTCTAGGTAATTATCCAAGACCCTAAAGTACCGAGTAATATAGACATACAGACAGACAGACCAAATTGCCGGACCCACTTTTTTGTCTTCGCTATCATCGTAATCAAAATCTCGAATTCCGTTTTTTCAAAATGCAGATCTTTCCCTATAGTACCTAGCTAGCTATATCGGAAATAAAATGATTTTCGAAAATGATATTTTTCTTAAAAAACTGCACACAGAATTTTGATATATTTTTTTTTTCGAATAATTGTTACGATCTATAATTTAGTAGGGTAAGGTGACCCAAAATGGCACCCCTTAAGGAAAATGTGTCATATCTCGCAAAAATGTGACATTTAAACTTAAATGTTGTATTCTTTTCAAAGCTCAATCAATAACGCCTACATTTTTTGCTTTACGAGTTTAAAAAGTTTTAAAAAGTATTAAAAGTAGATATTTAATTATCAAAAACTTTTCAAATTCCAACGATCAAAATTGTCCGGCTAAAATGGCATACGGGTATGGTATTTTACCCTTGCAAGTAAACCAACTAGGCAAGTAAACCAAAATCCATTTTCAATTTAATTTAAACTCTATTTTTAAACAAATCATAGTTCAAAGTAAAATAAACATAAACAATACTCAACAAAAAAAAAATAAAAACAACAATTCATTTAAAACAACCTCACTTAAAACAAATTAAGGAAAAGTAGAAATTAGAATAATTCTCAATTATTGCAAATATCACAAATATACTTTTTTTGGACGTCTTTTAGGGCTTTTGTTAATGCATTATCAGTCCAGGACTGCCTCTCTGTACATCGTTTATATTTTCCAACCATTTTCACTATAAAGAAAATGAAAATGTAAGGGTAAGTATGAAATGGCACACTATGCCATTTTAGGCGAGTGCTAAGTAGGCCATTTTGCCCATTTAGGGTTCTTTTATTTAAGTTTTAATTCCGAACACACTGTAATAGTTATAGGCCAACTAATCACAGTAAATCAATAAAAAATACTTAATACTTACATGCATTTACTGTTTTCTCCAAAATTGAATGTTTTTTATAATTTTTTTTTTTGTCAACAAACTTTTACAACATTTTATTGGTTCTACTTTTTTAGATGGCTAGAGACAGTTTGACCTGTAAAATTTCAAACAATAGCTTGAAGCTGCTAATATTTCGTTTATGTCAGTGATGGCAGATAAACTTAAGAATTGTGTTACCAAAACCTTCTTTTTCTGTTCGATTCTATAGAATTTCTAGCACCTTGGTGGACCGTTTTAGGCCATCTTCCCATAAAAAAAATTTTGAAATCGAGATATTACTTACTCTACCCACCTATAGAACATTTTTTTCAAATTTTGAATTTCTCATTATGAGCATAACGGATTTTAATAAAAAAAAATTATTGAGAAGCTTCTTAAAAGTTTGAAAAACATTGCATTTCAAAACATTTTTTGAAAAAAAAAAACGTAAAATAATTTTTTTGTTGGAAAATTCGATATCTCAAAAACAGGTCAATGTTATGCGAATCACCAAATCGAAAGGCATTGGGTTTTAACTTTCAACTATTAAAGGAAACATTTAAGTAATCCAAGAAATAAATTTAAAAAAATTGAAGACTTTGTATCGTGGCATGACTTCACATCAAGAATCAAGGCCTTGTATGTTACAACTCTGAACCATTTCTGTGTGATTTTTTTCGACAGGATTGGAACAATTTTTTTGCGAAGTGCGAACGACTTGAACAAGAAGCTATTTTGTTATTTCCTCGCAAAAGGCAGTAGGTACCCCTAAAAAAATACTTTTTTTTTTAAGTATTCCTTGAATGAAGATTAAATTAAATTTTGCTTTTAACAACCAACAATCCAAAGAATGCTTTTAAATAAAAAAAGAATATGCAAGGACATCACGGTTGTTTTCTGTTTTCTAGAAAGTGCCAATTCATCGTTTGGCAACACAACAAGAAAAAAGTTATAAAATGCAGCTAAATGAAAAATACCTCCATTCTTATAATCCTTTTTCATATTTATTTTTATTATCTGCTGGGTAGAAGTAAATTCCTTGCCAAGCTAAATAACCTTTTTTTGATGTTGTTACTAAAAAAAATCAAGATTATAATGAAAAAAAGATGGACCTTTCTCTCACCTCTATAGCAACTACTACCATCATCAGACAACAGAACCACCATCACCATCACCACCACCACCGTACTACCATGGCAACACTTTGCAAATTCTTAACTAATTTCATTTTTCTTGTTACTCGCATTTCGCCTCTATAACTCCTTCAAGGATTATTATGAGAAAACACCTGCAATGTTTAAAATGTTGTTTTTTTTGTTTTGTTTGTATTCGCGGGCTTATTTGATGCTTTTTCTGCATTTCATGTAATTCCGGGTACTCATGTTTTTAAAATATCATCTTTCGCTTTTAACATAAAAACAAAACCAAAAACAAAAAAAAATATATAAAATTCCTCTGTAAATCTGTAAATGGAAATATTTAAACAGGATGCACTAAGCTATATTACATTTTTATATCCAAGTTTGCTGCGCTGCTTTTTTTTTTTTTTTGATTTCACCTAAAAATTTTAATTCATTTTCCATTTATATTTACCATTCTTCAGGTAGGGATGTATGTATATGTATATTTACTCATGGTGGGAGTTAAGATACCTAGCGAAAAGGATTTTATTCTATTTGTTTTGTATTTGTATTCAAAATCCTGTAGGAAAAACAAAAATGTGAAAATACTTTTATTTAATAAATCCACGCCAGTGAAATTCTAAAACATCAGTTTAAAATGTAAAAAGCAGCAAAATATGTGAAATAAAACAAATAAAATATTTGCAAGTTTTTTAACGGTCGGATGCATTTTACAGTTTTGAATTTTACGAAATTGCTGTACACCTATACAGTTGATTTTTTATGTTCAATGTACTAACATTCTTGTTGATGGAAGCTTCGTTTACTTGCTATACCTACCTGTAGACAGTTTTAAGGGCATATTTTGGATTCGTAAAAACAAATAACAACACCAATGCACGAGTAATGGAATCAATAGTTCATCGTAAGACTTATTGGTTGTGAAATAAGAGGTGTCCTTTTACGTACTCGCCCAAATATAACGCCTCCCAAAACATCTATGGTCGCTGCTGAGCAGCTTCTTTTAGACATCCATACCTTGTATTGGACGGTTTCAAGTATGATCTTAACCAAATTAATGCTGGTGTTCCTCAGGTCTCCGTTTTGTCTCCGATTTTCTTTCTCATTTTTATAAATGATCTCTTGTCTGAATCATCTAATGCAATTCACTGTTTCGCTGACTACTGCCCCCTCAGCTTTTCACACTCGTTCTCAAATTTATAGCCACCTGCTTAAAAATGGAATTGCACATTAGCACATAGAACTCCGATCTTTAAAGCATTGTTTAATGGGGTTTAAGAAATAGTGTGAAGTTTAGTGCTTCGGAAATCCTATGATCAATTTTCGTTAAAGCAAATTGTGCCCATTATGCCATTGTTCTTGAATGGCAGTTTCATCGAAGAAAGTATTTGTGTCAACGACGATCTTCGTGGGATTGACCACATACTCAAGACCGCCAAAACTGCTGCTAAATGCTTAGGATTTCTCTATCAGTGTAACAAATTTTTCACCTCCTCTGATATGGCTAGAATTTATAAGTCATTTATATGTCCTTAACTTAAGTATAATGTAGCCAAAATTGTTCTTTCTTTATTGAATAGAATTCATAAAAGTCGTTATGACTGATACGAAACAGAACTATTATGGAATCATTCCCATCCCTCTAGTCCCGTCAGATTGTTTTATGTCTTTCCCTGTTGCATCGCTTATTTCATAAGCAATGCTGTCTCGAAGGAGCCACTTGCATTCCTCCCCTCAATCAGTTCCTCGAAGAAATTTTCTTTCGAATGATCCCGTCTAATACTGGCAGGACTCACATTATAAGAGCGAGAAGTTAGTTTATCGAATGACGAAATTTGAACGCCGCACCAAAGGAGCATTTTTTTCCTAGCATAATTCTTCCTCGGATGTGGACTAAGAATGTCGATTGTGGAATCAATTTTAAAGAATTAGATGAACTCCTTATCCACTTCTGTTGCTTTTGCTGTCAATAGCGATGTTTTATACTAGACAGATGTGGTTGGGTTTTTTCCTCGTTTACTTTAATACCAACAAGTTTCGCCTGATCTGCAATCGCCATAAGTGGCTCTATTACAGAACATAGGGAACGGTCTATTCTGCAGTTATCTTCCGCATACCTGAATAGTCGGCGGCTAGCCTGGCGAAAAATCTGATACAGATCGAAATTGAAAACCTCATAGCATAGCGCATCTTCTCTCCGAAGCCCTGTATATGCTTGGAATAGTTTGAAGGAGCTACCCCAGTTGCACATTCTAGCGAGTATTTTTCAAACTCACTTGATACAGCTGTATCAATATCCCGAGATCGCTCATGCCCATAATAAAGTCCCTGACGATGAATATCATTTGAGACTTTGACTTGAAAATATTTAGTTTTATTTTAGGATTTGCATCAAAGTCAAGATGTGGTCTATGGTCGATCTTACGGCCTGAAAGCTACACTGATGGTAAAAGTGTCCCAATCGAGTTAACATGCTCGCACAGGAGGATAGGTAGGAACTTGCGTTTCGTGGTGATGATAGTTCGTGGAGGACTAGGGATATCATTTTTGGTAGACTGGGAATATAAAGGTGACAGTTCAGTCATCGAACTTCCTTCCTTACTCAGTGTCAGTTTATGATTTCCGCTATTCACCCTGCCAATACATCTCGCCAGTAATTGAAAACCTTTGCTGGTACTACAACAGATTCGGTGGCTTGGTTGTTCTTGAGTTTTTTTTACTTTAACTTTACCTTCGATACCGGTTAGCCAATAGTCTAGTGACTTTCAATAAAACCGTCTAGTGTTACTACCTCTTTTCCATTTTGAGCAGTATGGTTGAAACTTGCATAGCTGAGTTTTAATGTTTGTTTGTTATAAATGTATATTTTTATTTTTATGAGATGGGTTGGAAATTTATATTGCAGGAGTTCAAAAATCTAACAGTCTAGACTTTGTCAAATATCTTCCAGAAAAGCAGTTGTATACATTTTGGCGTTCAAGTTTCAGTAATGTCAGACACTGCTGATTTCTTCTGAATCAAATTAGTTTTGCGGTTACTAAACGAACTAAATATACTTGCTTACTACCTCAAAAATCTTTCCATATAAGACAGAGGATATTAATGGGCCTATAGTAAAAACATCTTCTGTTTTATTATTGGAAATACCTTTAATATTTTTTTTTAAATAACCCGGGAAATACCAGTTATTTAGAAAATTGCCAAATATAACAGAGTACTAACTTATGATTTCGTTTGGTACATGTTAAAGAACTTTGAAATGTTATCCAAACCATTTGAACTCATGAAGAGCTATAAACAAATTATTAAAAATGAAGAAACTGTGTTCATCAGTTTGTTAAGTAGACTAGTGAGAAATTTATCAATACACAAATTTTTGGTTCAATTATTCATATTTTCAATTTTTGTGAATTAAACCATCAAAACTATTTCGAACCAGTAATTCAACAAGTTCGATTAAATAGTGCTAAGTTACCTACTTCATCAATATAGGAAGAACGAAGTGGAATCCTACTTAAGGCGAGAAGATAATTCCATGGCTAAGCACTTCATGCACTGAAATTCGTTTAACCAGTCAAGAAGAAGGCCATCTTGAAAAGACATAGCCCAGAACATTGGAGGAGGAATCAAGGACACTCGGAAAGAATTGAAGAGATCTAGAGAGGCATCAAGAAAATAAAATAAGATGGTGTAGAAGTGTTGTTTACGGCGGCGTATGCTCCGCTAGGGGTCTCAGACATTAAGTAAGAAAGTTATCTATACTTAATTTTTTTTTGCAATAGTATGTATTACAGAATTTCTTAAAAAAAATTAAAAATATGTTAAAGAAATAAGTAAAAACTAACTTGCCCTTGACTCAAGTGCAAGAAAACTAAATAATATTTTTTACTTTAAAAAGTATCGTAAATTTGGACAAAGGCTAAAGTTTTTTGGGTTATAAAATAATTCTTCTTTCGGGGAGGTAAACGCTCGAGAAAGGCCAAGATTCTGAAAAACGGTGATGCTCTAGCTCCGATGTAATAGCTCCTTTGAATTGTATCTTAAAACAAAATGACTATTGCTAAAGCTTTTATAGAATTAAATTATCAATTTTTATTGATCTTTGTCAGTTGATTCATTTTTAAGTTAACCGGGTCAAAATTTCGTCGTCCTTAAGGCTTTTTCTAGGTCATTTTGTTAAAAATTAAATTCAATGGAGATAATAAATCAAAACGAGAATACCAACCATTTGTGGGTATTGTTTTTTAATCTCCAAATTTGCGCTGTACATCTTTTTCATCTGGATAATTTTCCTTCGTAAATAATAAGTAGGCCCATGCAACTCAGTCGATGAGCTTTAGATTTGTATGATGATTAATACAATTTTCCAAAAAAAAAAAATATTAATTAATAAACGAAGAGATAAAAGTTTCTGGAAACTTTGATACACTTATTTTATAGAAACGTGGATAGATTGAGATATATATAATTTAGTTTCTTATAAAAGTTTCTTTCTGTATTATGAAAATTACAAAAATAAAAAAAAACTTTCTATATAATAATTTAAGTTCTTGAGTTCTTTCGAATGTTTTTGTTTTTAACTTTTTTTTTTTAATTCGAAAAATAAGACTGTTGAAATGTGCAGAAACGCGAATAATGTTTTAAAAACAATAATATAATATATATACAAGATGCGCTTTACGTTCCAGGTCGATGTTTTTTTTCAATGACTTTTAAATGAAATACAATTTTATAAATTAAATTTTATTGATTTAATATAAGGTTTTGAGCATTATGTATTAAATAATATCGAAGTTGTGGTTGATTTGGTTATGTAAACCTTTTCCTTGAAGTACCTCTATAAGCAGAAGTCGGGAGGCGTTAGATCAGGAGATCGTTACTTACTTACTTAGGTCCTCGGACCTATTACGTCCGTGTGGTTCCCCTTGCGGGGCATAGGGCCTCCACTACTCCTACGCGCCATCGTGTACGGTTTCTGGAGATGTACCTCAGCTCTCTCCAACTCTTCCCCAGTTGTGCTGATTCCTCTTCGACCGTTCTTCGCCAAGTACTTCTGGGTCCGCGCACTCCTCTGCCTCGCTGCGTGAGAGGGTTCCATTGCATCGCTTGACTCGCAATGCACTCGTGGCCTTTTCGAAGCGTATGTCCAATCCACTGCCACTTACGTTTTCGTATTATAGAGTCGATGGGTTCCTGACCTGTCCTTGCATGAAGTTCATCATTGGAGATACGGTTAGGCCAGAAAATCCGCAAGATGTTTCGCAGCCATCTATTTACGAACGTTTGCAGCTTTCTTGTGATAGTGGGTGTTACTTTTCATGTACTGCATCCATAAAGAAGCACGGATTCTACATTGGAGCGCAACAGTCGTAGCTTGGTCTTTAGGCTTATAGAGTTGTTTCTAAAGGAGATCGTTAGGCAAGTCAATATCACTAAAATTTATCGAAAAAACATCGCATCAAAGCACGAGCTGTGTGTGATCTAGAACCATCTTGTTGGAGGCCCAAGTTCTGTAAGACTAACTGATGTGCTCTTGGACACATACATATAAGTTTTCAAACATGTCTCGATATCGATCACCAGTAATTGTTATAGATTTGACTATGGTATCAATAAAGAAATATGCCCACTGACGTAGTGTTGGTCCAAATGGCACACCATACAGTTGCTCTACGAAGGTGTGGTGGTTTTTACTTGCGACTTATAGGTACATAGGTACTATAAGGCAAGTTATGTATTCGGAAAAAAAATCGAACTCAAGATTTTGATCAAAGTTGACATTAAGATAATAGCGAAGACTTAAAAAGTGGGTCCTGCAATTCTGTCTGTCTGCCTGTCTGTCTTTTCGACTACAGCCTAAACGGCTCGGCCGATTTTTATTAAACTTGGTAGATAGTATTTTTAAATTTCCCCCCCCCGCAACCGTTTTTTTCTTTTTTAAGACCGAAAATAACGGTACCTGCCATACGATTTTGTTCGAAATTTTATAAATTTTTTTTTTCTAAAAAACTGTCCCACAGATTTTTTAAGAAAAAGTTCAAGAAATTTCAATAAGTTAACGCTACGAAATGGTTGAAAAAACAAATTCCAAAAAAAGGTTATTTTTGGTAACCCCCTTAGAACCATTTTTTTGGTTTTTGATTTTCTCAAAAACGGTACGATCGATTTTGTTAATTTTTTTATGTTAAAACTCCTTAGCAGTTTAAACATTATTTTTGTTTTTTTTTTGGATTTTTAAAAAATTTGAAATTTTTTTTTCAAAACACAGCATTTCAAAAACCCCATGCTCGATTTTTTAAGACTTGATAAATAAAAGTTTCTTAATATAAGTTACAAGATATAAGAAAAACAAAATTTATTTTACCAAAAATAACGGTACCTACCTAGCATACAAATGTTAAAAATTGTTTTCGAAAATCGTATTTTTTTTCGAAAATGGTTCCGAGATTTTTCGTTAAAATTTAAAAATACTGACGTGATTCCCTTTTAAACCACTCTAATATTCGTTGGGACGGATTCACCGCTGGCAGCATTGAGAGTGAGAATCAATCCCACAATCCCAGACAATTTAAGCCCTCATTGGCAGCACCATAACCCAAAGAGCGCTTCCTATCGATGTAAGGAATTTATTTTTCACTAAATTAAATGATATGAATTTGGTTCGATTAGATGTTTCTATTCTTGCCACATAGCTGATGCCACGAAGGATATTCTTCACGAGCGATTTGAGAGCATGGTTATATCATTAAGAAGGGATATAGTGCTATTTGACCCCATTAGATTTTTTTCCTTAAGTCACAGCTGACCAAAACCATATTCATGTCCTAAAGATTTATGTCTTTGATAGACTTTTCAAATTGCAGGTAAAATTTTTTGATAAAAATAAATTAGAGGTCATTAAAAACTAATTACATGAGATCGACCAACCACCGACGAATACAAGCACAAATGGGATTTACAACATTTTTACAAGAACTTGACAAAATGGTAGAAATCTTATTAAATTATTTAAATTTGCGTTTTATTTGATAAAGTAATTGAAATTTGAGAAATAAAATTTACCGTTAAGAAGTGAAACAAAGACAACACTCAACCACATCTGTGTGCGTGTTAGGTAAAATGGAGGACACCTAAAATTTTCTTCCGATTCCGAATGGCTTATGAG
This sequence comes from Philhelius festivus, assembly GCA_963931855.1. Lineage (NCBI taxonomy): Eukaryota > Metazoa > Arthropoda > Insecta > Diptera > Syrphidae > Philhelius > Philhelius festivus. The sequence continues at coordinate 14,253 of CAWVOZ010000192.1, read as the reverse complement.
CAGCACTTTTCCTGACAAGAGATACCTACAGAGGATTTGTCACTTCCTTCCAAGCTGCAGTACCCCATGAAAAAGCATTTTTTCAGCGGTTTATAATCGAGCCCAAGACTCTTTGCATGCAAGTCGAACGACAAGGGGTACAACATACAAAATTCTTGATATCTCACACAAAACATGATTTCCTTTTTTCAATTTTAATATACAGGCCAGCCTATAGGAAAACCCTTTGTATACATATCTATCTTCATATAAATTAGCTATCAGCTATCAACGTCTTATAAAAGAACAAGTAAGCCATTTCCGAACCGCCTCCTTTTTTTTAATTTTAAATCTCAAAACAAGCAGCTCATTATAGACATTAAAAAAGTTCTATTGTTCACTGAAAAATAAAGGTCTACCCAGAGCTAACCAACACGAAGAAACTTTATTAATTTAAACCTCTATCATCAATCGTGAAAACCAACATGTTTTAAAAAATATACATAAAAAACCTTCACTACCACGAGCGAAGTGTTTTTTTTTTTACCCGGCGTAAGGCTAGAAATGGTAAAAATACATGAATAAATATAAACTCAACCTACACATAGGATATTAAGTATAAAAATAATACCAACTTGCAATGAAAGTATCTAAAAGTATCTATCTCCGTTCGATAGATTTTTATTTTAAAGGCCTCCTTGTATAGCGTAACGCATTAAAATGCATAGGTATAACGAAGTTCTTTTTTTCTAAATAAACGACGTTAAATGGAAAACAAAAAAAAAATTATTTTCTATCAACTACAAACAAGAAAAAAGTTATTGCTCTGACAAAAAGTAACTTGGGTCACCACAACCACATAATATATATTATAATTCATATAGTAGATACCTAGCTACCGATCTATTAAGTAGTATAATGTAGTTAGGAAGATTCACTTCAAGCTCTAAAAATTTGACGCTTCGATGAGCAGAAAAGTGCGGATTTATATTGTTATTCGCGTTTTGATACTATTAGCGTTGCCAAAGCTGATGATTTAATTGCAGTTTGTCTAAATGATTGGGGCTTGTTGGTTGAGGCCTTAGTCCACCCTGGACTGTGAGCGCCATCTAAAGGAAAGGAAGGATTGTCTAAATAATTATTTTAATAAAAATTGCATCTAAAAAAATTAATATGTACATAATGTCAAAAATGGATACAAATTATGTACGTTTTATGTATTCTTCAATATATTCTTAAGGCTGACACACCAAATTTCTATCAATTAATTTTATAGGAAACGATCTTTAAAATTTGTACTGCATAAATTTAAAATTCATAAAATTATTCAAGAAATCACACTAGATACTGTTTTTCTTTAATTCAAAACTACTCTATTACTACTATACTTTGAAACTACTATTCCATAAATTCTTAAAAAAATTGAAATAGTGATTTGATCGGTCTTGACATAACCATGATAAGGGAGACTAAATAAGTCGCAATTCTGCTTATTCTACCACTGCTTAAACGGGGCGGATTTCCTTAAATTTGGTACAATGCAAGAAATAAAGTGTCGGGGGAAAATTTTAAAAAATTTAAAAAATAAATTTTTCCCAAGACACACTATTTCTTGTCAAAAAACCAAAAAAGAAAAAAAAACGTACAACATTTTTCGAAATATTGGAAAATATTTTTTCTCAAAAACGGTTCCACATAATTTCAAAAAAAAAATCAAAAGCTACCTAATATTTGGAAATTTTTTTCTAAAACTTGGATATTAACAGTACCTCCCCTAGAACCATATTGATTTTTTCAAAAACTGCTAGACCGATTTCGATAATTTTTTTTTGGTAAAGCTCCCTAAAAAATTAAATAATATTCTGTTCTTTTTTTTTTCAAAACTCAATATGTAATTTGAAAACCTCATGCTCTATTTTTTTTAAGCTTGACACTCAAAAGTTTTATAATACAATCTACTAGATGTGAGAAAAAAATGGATTTCAAAAAAAAAATAATAAAAATAACGGTACCCAACATACCAATAGCCGTGTTTTTTGAAAGACTGAATAGCCAAGTTAACAAAATTTTACATGCAAAACAATAATAACATCAAGAGTGTATATAATTAGGTCAGCAATCAGAGTGAATATAGAATGAATAAAAATTGTTGATACTCGTATATTGAGATGTAGTTGGCGCGAGTGCAGAAAAACATTTGCTTGGTTTTATGTGTTCTGGAATGATCTGTTTTTCTTACAGATTTTTATTATGTCAAGACATTTGGCAATAAAGCTTCATGTCTATTTTGTGAAAGACGTACAAAAAATCTCAAATGTCAATTGATTGAAAAGCTTCTGAAAAATCTTAATTTTTCACCAAAAAATCGAAATTTTTTAGATTTTTTTTGTTCAGGAAAATTGCGATTTTAGGGCTTTTGGATAGCATCTAGAAAGAAATACTTTAAATAGGTCAAAATATAGTATATTATCCATCTACCAAGCCATAAACTGTCAAATTCCATCGGAGGATGGCTGAGATCTCAATGGATTGAAAAACATCTACAAAATCTGAATTTTGTAATTTAGGGGCTGGCAAGAATATGGAAAGAAATATTCTAAAAACGTCAAAATAAATTTGAAATTACTCTAAAATTCGTGTCAAACTTTGAGATTAAAAGAGAGTGAATATAAAAGTGACTATAGTCGTTTTTTTTCGATTTTCTTTACTGAGTGGTTATCAATTTTCCATAAAACACGGCTAATGTTAAAAATTGGCTTACCAAAATCGTATTTTTCTCGAACCTAGAAATTTGATACATTTTTTTTCTTTCGATGCATTTTTACGATATTTAACTCAATTTAAAAATTTTACATAGAACCGTTTTACCGAATTTTAAATTTCTCTTTATCGGCATAGATTTTTTTTTTCTTAGAGAAACTTCTAAAAAGTTCTAAAAATAAATAATTTTTTTTTTGAAAATTCTATATCTCTTCGAACATTAATAAAATGTTTTAAATTTGTATGGAAGTGCTTTTTTTATACGCTACAACGATAAATAATTTTTACTTGCGATATTATGTTGGTATTATAAGGCAAGTTCTGCATTTGAAAACAAGGAACCATTCGAGATTTTAATTAAAGTTGACATTACGATGATAGAGAACTCAATTCAATCCGGCAATTCAATCTATCTGTCTGTATGTGTATATGTTTGTATTTCTGTACCTCGACCTACAGCCTAATCCGTTGAAGCGATTTTTTCAAACGTCGGCATCGTACTCGGTCTTCGGTGATTACTGATTCCCTAGAGGAGAAATTGAAATTATTGTTTAGCTCCAAAGCTAACGGTAACTGTCATACAGCCGTTATAAAAACTATTATTTATCTCAAAAAAGACTCTTAAAATTTTGATAAAAAAAATGGTGTGTGATTTTCAGCACTGGCGACATTTTGGTCAAAACAAATTTTGCGAAATAATAATATTAACGGTACCTGTCGAAGAAATGTTTTATGTTTTTTAGGTTTTCTCATTAACGGCTCCAACGATTTTGGCCAACATTTTTACCCCGAAGCTCAATTGCATTTGAAATAAAATTTGATTTTTTTTTTAAATCTAAAAAATATTTTTTTGAAAAGATTGGACAATTTTGCTGTAGTGGCTTGTGCTTTAGGTTGAGGTTCAGCCAGTGAGACATACAGACATACAGTCATGGAGACAGAAGGAATTGCTTGACCCCTTTTTTTCGTGTTTTTATCATCTTAATGTTAATTCTAATCAAAACACAAAACTTGCCCATAGTACCTACTTTTATCGCAAGTAAAAATGGTTGTCAAAAAACGTATTTTTTTTTTCAAATTTTGTATACGAGTTTTTTTACTGTTTCCGTTTATTTTGATGATCTATAACTCAATAAAAATATTTTTAAATTAAGACATTACTGGCAGTCCTTTCCGCAGTACTATTTTTTTTGATTTTTGACTCTCTCTATATCAGTTCTATAGATTTAAATGAAATTTTTTATACAGAAAAATTAAAAAAAAAATGTACATCAAAATTTAAAAGACATTTTTTGGATTTGTGGAAAAAAAATTTAAACTTTATTTTCTGTCAACGGCTAAACCGAATTCGATAGAAATTTACATGCAGCAGCTCATATTATAATATTGCTTATACTTTTTATTACACTTCCAAGAAAATGTTATTGAAAATTTAATATCTCAAAAATATTTAAAATGGAATTTTAGAAAAAAAATGATTAATGATTAATAAAAAAAAACAATTTTGAATAAGACTTCTCTAAGCATTTTTTTTTCTAATTTGAACATGGCAACACTGTTCTATTCATTCATATTTGTATGTGGTATTTTGTAGCTCCATTGTACATATACTATACATAGTTACACATAATGTAAAAATGCGTTAAAAGCACGTATATATCTATATTAGACACGCTTAGAGACTTTGAGTTTGACCATGTTAATCGCCCACACGTCTCTTGCAACCCTCCTTTAGTATATGCAAATGTTTATCAGCCTGATGCTTGGGAGTGTGACTCTACTGGTTTCTATTGGTGTGTATGTTATAATTATGGTAAATGTTATGTCGTGCATCGTTAATGCTTATTGAACTTGAAAATCAGCTCGGTCAAAGCTTTTCACTTAATATGGGCGAACAAGCAATTTCAATGACTTAACCGCATTTACTTTTCGGAAGTGCACAACATCACAAATGATTATGGCTAACAATATGTGTGAATAAACATTTCATCGTTATTGTAAAGGGTTTTTTAATAAAGACGTGTAGATTTGAAATGGAATACAACAAGATGTGTGTGAGGCACTAACAAAATTCTTTTGTTTTTGTATTTTTAAGGACCATGTATGCCCGCCTTGATTTCTTACGGTGGTGTAGACCGGAGGGCCCACTTTTTTTTGACACTTCCGCATAGATCCGGCTGAATTTGAACGATGGCCTGTGTTATGGTCACCTTAAGGGCATCGGTTCCTTATTATTTATTTGAACAGACCTGCGACAAGTTCGTGCGATCCAGTCGTTCATTTTATTTTTATTAAATTGATAAGACCTTTTTCTTAGAATATTCTATTTCCTTTTTAAATATTCAACTAATTTTTACCTGGATAAGTGATCTTAGCAGCTTACAAAATTCTAAAGGGACATCTAAGTTTTATTATTCTGAGATCATATTTGTTTTTGATACAATACCTATAGAGAGTAGCTATTGTATCTAAAGCAAGTTCCATTCATTTGATCCTCCCTTAGCTATAAGTGTGATTTTTCAAAGTCAATGGCAGTAAGAATAAATGAGAAAGCATACACAGGCAGCCAGAGCATAGAACTTTTGTAGACTCATAATACTCTTTGATAAAATGTATATATTTAAATAATATTATATCGACAAATAACAACAAAACACACACTTATGTACATATTTTCCACAATCACAATAGAGAAGCACAAAGTGTGAATGCTTTCAGTAATGTTGTGGTTTAATACTCGCACATAATTATATCTATCTTTTGATTTAGGTAGATATACATACTCGGCTCCTGTACTTACATAATGTTCGAAATAAATAGAAAGCCTTATGTAGTCCTTTTGATAGGCATCGTACACAATGTAAGCATACCAAAAATATTTTTAAGACGTACTTTAACAGACGTAAAATTAAAGTGAAGGTTGTTGACTTTAATTAAAAATCAAATGGTAAAAATATGTACATACTCGTATAACAGGTTATGTCAAAACTTCACTTCGAAAAACATTATTTTTATTTTTTTTTTCGGGCACTCAATGGATTTTGAATAGCTTTAAAACTTCATGATGTAACACAGTCCTAGCGTTAGGGCAAAGTAGAGAGAAATCGAGTAAGACAAAGTATTCGACAGTCGAGTAGTAAAGCTAAATAAAAATTCTCTATTATGCCATACGGCCGTGTCATGGGTAAACTGATAAGATTCCAAGTCTAGACTAGTACTATGGCAAAATTTTTCAAGGAAAGGACTGCGCCTGGCTTTTTATTTTGAGCACTGCTGACAAAAAAAGGGATAACACAGTGAAAAGTAGGAAATGTGAAGATGGTGCCCAAGGGAAATAAGAGTTTGGTAATGTGTCCGAAAGAAACGAAATTTTTAAGATATTTTTTCCAAAAGGTTTTTTTTTGACAGGTGGCGTGTGAATCGTGTCAAATTGACTTGTTTTTTTTATTCAGTATTCATTGACATTTCATCATGGATAGATTTAAAACTTAACAACGTTTTTAAATCGTTCAGTTATATTACGAAAATTCACGTTCCGAAAAGAATGGCTTTTGTGCGCTTCGGGGAAGTTATGGTGTCCATAATCGACCTATTGAAGTCACTATTCGCCATACCATCAAGAAATTGGAGACTCAATATTCGCACTATTTGATAACACTCGACCGAATAGACCTTGTGTAGTGCGTAGTGTCGAAAATATAGCCGCTGTAGTTGACAGTGTAGGCGAAAATCGTGATGAATCGATTCGGTGCCGTTCTAAACAACTTGGCCTGTCACATGGAACAACATGGGCGATTAGACTTTGGTTTTTAGGTATACAAAAATTAGCTGACGCAAGAATTAAAGCCGGCTGCCCTTCCGTTGAGTCATCGTTTCAGTTGATGGGCTCTCGAGACACTTGCTGAAGATCCACTGTTTTCGATCAACATATTTTTCAGTGATGATACCCATTTCTGGCTGAATACTTCAATAAAATTCGATATATGAGCAAAGAACAACCAGAAGAGGTTCAAGAGCTGCATTTACATCCAAAACATCCGTGTGGTGTGGTTTACGGGTCGGTGGAATCATCGGTCCATATTTCTTCAAAAATAAGGCTGGTGGCAACGTTAATGTAAGCGGGACTCGTTACCGCGCGATGACAACAGACCATTTTTTGCTTGAAATTGAAGCCTGAGATCTCGATAATATTTGGTTTCAAGAAAATAGCACTACTTGCCACACAGCCCGTGAATGGACACATTGAGAGACCGTTTTAATGATAGAGTAATTTCATACTTCGTAAAACTGAAATTTAGATTTTTTTCTTTGGGGCTATGTAAAGTCTAAGGTGTTTGTGAATAAGCCATCTGCGATTGAATCATTTAAGTCCAATATTACCCATGTTATTCGAGAGATACTGACAAATTTGCTTCAACGTGTCATTGAAAATTGGCTACGGCGCAGTTGCGACCAACATTTGAAAGGGATTATCTTTAAAAAGTGAATGTCAAGAATGGTTCCTTAGATTAATAGTAAAGCTCTGCATACCGCTTGCTTGACAAAACCCCATACAAGAATCTTGTGTCTGGGGGCCAGCGGAAAGTGGAACTTCTGAATATTCATTTGTTTCGGAATTTTTGTTGCAGCTCCCCTTTCACCGGTCTGACTATACGTATGCAGTTCTTCCATCTTGCTGGACCTAAACGGGGAAGTTCTGGGTAAAAAAAAACTCCTTCAACATATTTAAATAACGGTTTTCAGTAAACGTTACTGTTAGATCGTTTTTATGGTACGACAATCCACCTTGAGGAAACTGCACAACACGCAGTGACTCGCTCCGGGTGTAATTCCGTCTCAATTTTGTATGTGCTGACCAACTTTTCTAAACGCTCTTGCTGTGCTAAAAAAATAAAAATGGAGCATTTCGGCTTTAAAGCCTCTCCATAGACAGCAAAATTCCAGTTGAACTGGCAAATGCAAAGGATTTAATCTTAACTCGTAATTATGAATTTGTACGGAAACAACTTTAAGTCACCATGAATTATCCCTTGTCGGGATAGGGATCGGATCGGGATCTCGATAGTACCATTCTCACAACGATCCATCTACTCGGGCGAATGCAACAAAACTCTCGGTCTAAATTTCATTTGGATGGCAATGACGGACTGCAAAACATTTTTATACATCTAAATAGTAACTAACAAAATAAAGATAAGTCGATTAAGTCACAGAAAAAAAGGTATTCCAATAGTTTCAATGAGTAATATACACATAAAACGTGAGAGCTGTGCTCCAGTTTTGGGCGAATGTAGGTATGCATTAAAAATTATATACATATATATTTTTTTTTCAAATTTAACATCTGAAATACTACCAGTGCCGTCGTTTTGGTCTTTGAACTCAGATAAATCTATTATAAATTGAGGCATTGAGAGCAGAAGTGGCGTAACTCTCTCTCTTTTTTAATTTTGATTTTATAATCCACAATGGTCAAAAATAAATTTTCTTCCAAAGCAGAAATGACGTAACTTATATTTGCTCATAAATCAATACAAGAATGCTGAAACATTGTTTCTGCACGGAACTTTTCCTAGAGTAGAAATCTCGTAACCCACTTACGCCACTTCTGCGTTTGTAAAACTTTTTTCTTGAAAACATTCCAAGTATAGAAGAATATCGAGACTTATAAAACGCAAAGCTTCAACACAAACTCTTACTTAAGACCAACGCGGCGACGCAGAGTCTGAGAATAAGACCAACGGACTAAAATTGCAAGATATTAGAGAGTCCATAAGCAAATTTCCTTCTTATGAATCGCATTACACCCGTCATAAGTCGGAGAGAAAATTCTTATCCCTTGACTTTAAAATATCTAAAACGTTCAATTTGTATTACAATTCTCACACCAGTCCTGTATCAGAGCACGTACATATATTCCGGAAGACTTTTAATCGTGATTTTAACAAATACAAATTGAAAATATAGATACTTCATCATAGAAAAGCGGATTCGACCAGAAATGGCATGAGAGATGAGGCAACAAGAGCAAAAGGATCTGCTGATTGCATTTAATCTCATGCAGACCTTGCCCACTCCAGTCATTTCAACGGGTGTATGCTATTACATAACGCAACTTTGGACACACTGTCTAGGCGTCCATGACTTGGTAAGAAACAGAGCTTACATGTATATTTGGAATGTGTCGGTTGAATCAAGAGGCCCCCAAGAAATTGGCAGCTGCTTATTGCATTTTATTAAAAATTTTGTGAGTACTTCAAAATTAATTATATGTACACTGACCAGTGTGGTGGGCAAAATAGAAACATTAAGATGTCTGTTTTGTGCCAATATATTGTTTTTCATAGTTTCTCATAGATGACGAACAAGAATGAAAGTACCTATCATAGTAGTGTAAACTTAAACTTAACTTTTTAACTATTTTGTACCTAAAAGCAATTAGTAAATTTTTTCTTTTAAAACCTGTTTTTCAAATTAATGGTGTAACCAACTTTCTTTTTTAACCTTATTCCAATATCCAACACTGAACCAAATTTGGTAGTCATATTGAAGAAAAAGTAGGTAGAATTGAAGAAAGGGTGATCAATATACGGTCAATGAAACCTATCCGTTGTTTTAAAGAAAATTTTGTTATATTCAAGAAATATTGTCATTTTGAAGAAATGCATAAAATTTTTCGTTATGGTGTTATATCCACAAAATTTTGTGAAACTGAATAAATTTCATCCTTCTTTCTTGAAATTTAGTTAATAATCATATCATTATTCAACTTAACATAAGGTTATTTTCAATTTGAAGAAATATTCAACAATGTAATAAAAGTTCTTCATTTAAACTTATTTATATCTCTAAAATGGAAAAGTTGTTCCTTAATTTGACAAATTTTCATCATTTTCAAGTAATATTTTCATCAAATTGATAAAAAAATCTTCATCTTTACGTTTTATTGTATTGAAATAGAATAAATATTCTTCAAATGTATGCACCGTTTTCTTCAAATCAACAAAAATAATATTTCATTTTGACACATCTATTTCATCAATATCATGCATCGTGTTCTTCAAATTGATAAATTTTTCTTCGAAGTCTGTCCTGTAAATCCAAAAATCTGAACGTTCCTTATGAAAATCAAAGAATTACAATTTTTTAAGTTCAAAATATTTTTTTTTATAGGAAACTATTTTAAAACACAGATCTATTGCCAAAATAACCGAGTTTTGCTTATATTTAATTCCGTCAAAGTATGCCACTATATCCATTGGATCTAACACTGCTCCAGATATAACCAATGGTTGTATGTTTCTTTTCATTCTGCCTTCGAAGGATCTCCTCCTAACATGCAGCTACACTGGGTCTATTTGTTGGATGAAAATTTGTTTTTAAAATAAGGCTTTCAGCATTTTGAAATAAATGCTTAACATCCATGTCAATCTGGAAGAAATAAAATATACTATTAGCTACAGATATTTTGACAAGTTATAACAAATTACCATTTTGAAGCCCTTAGAATTTTTGTATTGCTTCCATTTTGCCAATATCTCTGCTGTCGATTCGGCTTTTAATATCTCAGCAAGTTTAAAGCTCAATGCCGCTCTTTTTCCACCCCTGTATAGTTGTCCTTTATTATTTCCTCAATGCTTTCCGAAGCTTCTATAAAAAATAATGCAATGGAATAAATTTTTTTAAACTATGTCTTACTTACTTACATTGAATTTATTATGTTTCTGGAATATCCAAAACATCACAACTTAATACTTGCTTTGTAAATTCTTGTCCCTATTTTATTTGTTCACTTTCAACTTAAACTAGCAGGACGAGCAACTTTACAGCACAAGTTCACTTAAAATAATGAACACTTTTCACTTCGAGAACAGTTAAAATAAAATTAAAATGAAGAAAATTCTTCAAATGGATTAATTTCTTTAATTTGAAGAGAAAATAATATTCCATTCGAAGAAAATTATTCGATTTGAGGAAAGTAAAGCGAAACAAACAAATGACTATGAAAATTCTTCGAATTGAAGGGAATTTCGTCAACTCGAATAAAATACTTAACAAGATTTAAAGAAAGTATTTAAAGACACTGGCGCAAAATTTTAAACGATTTAGTAATATGTTAAAGTCATTTTAGTAAATTGCTAAGGATTTTGCTAATTTTAAACGATTTTAACATATTACTATCTCTTAACATTTTACTAAAGTTAAAATCACGCACTGGCCTTTTTAACTTTTAGTAATTTGTTAAATCCATATGACTTCTGTCATTTGCCTAGAAAAAAGTTTCTCGGCAATTTATTGTGAAAGAGTTAATTGTGTTTTTGTTTGTGTATGATTGTTGCTAAGTGTTTTAAAAAGTAAATAAAATAATATAAAATGTTTTTTTTATTAGTTTTTATCTACAAACTTAAGAATACAAATATTCCGATTAATTATGGAAGACATCGTCTCAAGGGGATGGTCGTGCGCCTTCGATTGCTGAGTCAATTGCACTTAGTAAACGAATAATCCGAGATCTTTGTGCAGAATTCTAATCGGGCTAGTGCTTGAAATGTTGAGATAGATTGAAGATGAGTTTATGTCCGCAAATTGAGCCTCACATTCTTGGTTACAGCATCCACATTCTCGTCTGTGCGCACCGTACAACGACGGGGTCCAAGAGTGTTGTCCAGACTTACGTACGGCAGGCGCAGGAGTGCTTCATTTCGACCAAAACATCCTGGAAGACTTGTTAGTTTGAATCTGTTGAACATAAAAAACAGAGTAATAACATATGTACATATTTTAAGAAACACGAATCAAATGATCTACTCACTTTATTATAATAGTATTCTTCTCCTGTTCCATGCTTCTGTGAGTGAAAACAGCAAACTTCTCGCTATTTGATGAAAAGATAATTATTATTTTGAATTGAAATATTTTAAAATAAACACATACCTTCAACACTAGGAAAAATAAAAATGATGACAAATTATACGAACTACAAAATAAATTGTAGGTTGTCACTTTGACTTCTGACAAATCATCAAATTTAGTTTTGTTTGATTTGTATTTTTTCACGAACTGTCATTGCTTGGACGTGTTCAGTTGCACCATATTTAACAAAAGGCAATTAGTAATTTACTAGTTAGTAAAACGAAAGAAAAGGTTTAAAATTTTCAAAGAGTTAGTAAATTGCTAAAATTTTAACAATTTGCTAACTAGTAAATTGCTAAGTCCTTAATAAAAGGTTGTTTAAAATTTTGCGCCACTTTTTCAAGTTGAAAATTTCTCAATGTGAAGACCACACTCTTAATAGTATTTTAAAAAAATATTATCTGCTTGAAACAAATGTTGTTAAAAAATTATAATCAAAAAACGATGTCAAGAAAATGTTCACTCCAACGATTGTGTGGTTGAAGATTCAAAAGTATTTGTCTTTTATAGCCCAATTAGTACTCGTAGGTATCCTTTATGAAAATTTCCTCAAAAATTATTTTTTTTTAAACTGGTTTTATTTTTTTTCTTGCTTTAAGTTGATATACATACATGCATAGTAAAAAAAAAACTTTGAATACAAATTTGTCTTTTCGAATAATTGCTTCATCAAAAATTAACAAATTGTTTTCGTAGATATGACAAAATTTCATTCGTTTGAATAAAATACTAAATCATTCATCATTTGAAGAAACCTTATTTATTTTGAATATTCAGTCTTCAATATGAAGAAAAATACTATGAAAAATTGTTGATTTGAATAATTTTTTCTTCAAAAATTAACAAAATAATTTCTTCAATATCACCTACGCGATTTGGTTCAGTGAAGAGGCAGTAGTGGTGTAGCCCACATAAAATCCAGTAATTAATAATTTAAAGAGAAGATTAAGGTCTTAAAAATAAGATATCCCACTAGTTATGCCATAACTATTATTTTATTAACTATTATTTTAAATAGGAAGCCAATAGCAAACATTTCTTTTTCGTTAACTTTTTAAACCATGATTCTTTCAATAAGTGCATATTGGGGTTACACAACTTCTGCTCTCAATGCCTGAATTGATGTTTGTATCAGTCCTGGGCCTGAAGAGCATAGTTCAGAATTCAGCTTATGACAACAAGCATCTGATTTCACCTTTCGTTTCTATCCAAACCCGTTATTTCCAATTACAAATGTTAAAGTTCTAATCCCACATATTATACCTTACCAGCGAAGCAGAAAATAGTGCTTTTCACATCCATAGCTGTGGCCTCAATAAAATAGTAGCTATTTCTGATCGAAATCAGATACATAATATCGAAAATTAAACAAGAGCGTATTAAAACCTTCCACCGACATTTTATCGGGATCTAGTTTCATCACTAATTTGTCAAGAGGATCTATCCATACCTTCCATCAAATATTTTTTGGCATAAGCACTTGAATAAATATTATCGGAATTGGCTAAAACATCTAAAACCAACATCAGAGAGAGATAGATATCTTGACGAATTTTGCATACATGACTTAATTTCGGTTCACCAATTCCCCATCCCAAGCGTTAATCTAACAAAATTTCGAACTAATTCCAATATTTTGAGTTCAAGGATCTATAGTTGAATAAACTACCTTACCAAAACATTTGAGATTTTAAATTTTAATGAATTGTTCAAACTCAACCAAAACATCAGTGCTTCTAGGTATACATGAAGGTGGATGAACGTCGAACGCAATCATCTATCCTGCCTAACCAGTTTCGCCATGCACCATAACAAACTCTGTGCGTTGCACTCCGTCTGTCTGTCTGTCTGTGTATCTATCTGTCTATAACCAGTTTATGAATACGACACCCAACGATAATCGAATTAACTTGTGATTCCGACCCAACACACTTCAAGTACTTACCTACCTATCTACAAAAACTCTTACTTCGGTTCTCGCACATTCCTATTACCGAAACCAATTTCCATGCATGCCAATGCCGCCGATCCTAACGCCGCCGTCGCCGCCTTCGACGACGAAGTTACTTTGCTCTTCGTTTCGTTGAGCTGGTTAAACAACACACAGTACTCGTATTTCCGACAAAAGTAGCTCAAGGATAACTCTTTCTATACGAGCATGCAATACGAGTGTATCTGTATATTATTTTTATCCTCGAGAATTCCAATACTAACATTCGTCGCGTCGTCGTCGCTCGTCCGACGTCTATTTGTAACACACTCAATCTCGCATGTTTTCTAATTGCAGGCGAAAAAATTTCCATACGAGAGTGGAGAACCAAGTACCTACCGAAACTCTTCTACTTCGACTTGCACCACCAACCCGAAAACGAAATCCAATGAATTTTGAATGAGAACGAGAATGAGCAATGGAGTGCTAGGAGTATCTGTTGTAGTAAGTATCTGATCTGCAGTCAAATCTTGGTTGATAGTTGTTCCGATACTATCGTTTTTTACTTTTAAATTAGAAAATATCTTGTACTATATTGTTTGACAGCCCTGAAAGTTGAAATCTTTCACAGGAACTCAGAAATTGCCAGACCTTGAGAAATGACAGGATGA
>CAWVOZ010000191.1:0-28551 GCA_963931855.1 Philhelius festivus | reverse complement strand
CTCTGTTCCTGAAGAGTACAGTGTGTAATGATTCAACGTTACTAAGAGAAGAAATATTCAAGGGAAAACTGTCCGAAGGATGTAATGAAACGAAACAGAGAATCGTAAATGAATTTCCTGCAGGGACATTCATAGACGATGGGAACCTACTCGCGACTCGATGTTTACATTTAAACGATGCTGAACAGCTCAAAGTCTTAGGAGAGTCAACATACATGCTAAGGTACAAGCCACGATTTTTCAGGAATTTTTGTTTCTGTTGTATTAGAAAATTATTGGTGGAAAAATTGGGTTAATCTGCGCAGAGGGAAAATGCTGGTGATCCGTGTCTTGAAGATAGAATATCTGCATACTTTAACAGACGTGATGTTCAAAAAGCTCTTCATGCCAACACCACCGGGCTCCCTTATGTTTGGAACTTCTGTAATGGAGGGTATATTTCTAACACATACACAACGGATGCATGTACAACGCACTTAAAATGCATCTTCAAAGCATGTTTTTGCAACGCTGCAGGACTTTTAAATATCATCGAGAAGACTTTGACAAGAACATCATACCTGTTCTCTCCGCTCTCATCAAGAATGGTGTCCCCCTCACACTTTTCAGGTTTGTCATAATGGGAATTTTCTTCTAATGTCTTAATACTCATATGTGAATAATTTTGAATATTAAAAACTTGTAATACTGATTATCAATATTGCAGTGGAGATCAAGATACAAAGATACCACTCACGCAAACAAGGATCATTGCCAATATCCTGGCAAATGATCTAAAACTCATTTCTTCAACCAACTATGGTCCTTGGTTCGATAAAAACCAGGTACAAAAGACCTTTCCACTATACTGCAGAGAGAAAAAATTACAACAGTAGTCTACACTCTACATCATTACACAGTTCGTATACTGGAAAATTATTGTGTACATTGTGCAGGTTGGAGGTTGGGCTCAATCGTTCAGTGGAGTGAAAGTTGCGAAAAATGTAACATATCTAACATATGCAACCGTACATCAAGTACCAATTACGAGCCCATCACAGGCCCTGACATTGTTCCAATCCTTTCTTGCTGGATCTCCATTACCTACGAAGCCGAAAGCTCATAAATAAGTCTAAGCCCAGAAGCCAAAAGCTCATAAATAAGTTCTGAGCCCAGAAGTCCTTGAGCATGAAAGTTGCCAAGAGTGAATTACTTCTAGGGTCCTGGTTATCTACATCGGGATGTTGCCAAGAGTGGCCTATTGGTTAAGCGGTCGGGTGCTTGGGGGTTGTCCCAAGTTGCCCGAGTTCAATTTCCACTTGTATCGGGGAGTAATAAAAAATTGTCAGAGTGGGGTTGGGGAAGCTGAGGGTTAGTAGTAGGTTTGGGTGTAATATGTGTCTTGCCAGTTAAAAAAGAAGAAGAAGTTGTCATTAAAATTTGGACACGTACATAATTAAGGTGTAAAAATAAAGAATTATTAGTGTGAGGACCCATGCTTACGCATGAGATAGTTCATGGTTGTATCAGTATACAAAAACCCTTTAACACTCGTTCAAAATACAAAATGACAAAAAACCCCTTAGTTCATGGTTGTATAGTCATAGTTTTATTGTTAGATTCCGATTTTATTGTCAATGTCTCTACTAAACATTGTACGACGTTGGGGCTGTACATAGAACTACATAGATGAAAGCTTGCCTCTAAGGTATAATTGCTTACCCATTTCAGAATAGGTCTCTTCTGGAAGATGAGAATGCTTCACAACAACTTTATTGACATATGCAATTGTAAACCTCAAATATTAGAATCGGAAGAGAAAGTAAAAATGAATATTGGATGGACGGATTGATTGGATATGGTTTCTATTTATAGGAAAATAAATTAGATGTAGTCTCATTAATTCTTAAGTTGTTACGATTGGGTAATTAGTTATGATTCTACCTATATTTAAGGATGATGTTAAGATCGTGGAAGAGATAATTAGTTAAGATAAATTGTTACGATTGGATAATTAGTTATGATTCTTCCTATATATAAGGATGGGGATAAGATCATGGAAGGGATAATTATTTATGATAAGTTGTTACGATTAGATAATTAGTTGTGATTATTCCTATATATAAGGATGAGGTTAAGATCATGGAAGGGATAATTACTTAAGATAAGTTATTACGATTGGATAATTAGTTATGATTTTTTCCTATATATAAGGATGGGGTTAAGATCGTGGAAGGGATAATTAATTATGATGAGTTGTTTAGATAATTAGTTATGATTATTTTTATATATAAGGATGAGGTTAAGATCATGGAAAGGATAATTAGTTAAGATAAGTTGTTATGATTGGTTAATTCGTTATGATTCTTCAGGATGAGGTTTAGATCGTGGAAGGGATAATTCGTTACGATACTTTCTATATTTAAGGATATTTGCTAGGATTTAACCGTATACACAATCAAACATTTAAAGAACCGTATATTCTTTGATACAAATGCATGTGGGTCCCAATATAGGAGCATTCCGAGTTGCCTTACTTTTAGTCTTCTATTTTTATAGATAAGTATAGATAATAAAGGAATGATAACACAAGTCTGAGATGAAAATACTAGAAAATGTCCAACTTTCTGAATGATAATAAATAATGCCATATTAGGGATATAATGTGGACTTACTCTTGCCTTTTTTTTTGCTAAACTAGTCCTAATTTATATTAAATAAAGAGTATTATGTAAATGTAAGACTCAAACATTGTACAAGCCCAAAGGCACCATGGACCACGCCAAACAACTCAAGCATATACTAATCTTCAAGCACAAGAAATAATTACAATTTTAGGCTATTAAATAAAGCTCCTTAGCGTTTGTTTCTTGATGAGCTCCTAATTGGTGCTCCGCTATGCCCTTTAACGAGTTTTACTTTCAAATTCACTTTCTTAGGTTTTTCCATAATCAATTATGGATTTTCCACGGTAGCTTAACCGAGCAATTTGCTTGTCGGCTTGTCTCATAGTCTATGTCCATGTCTCAGGGTTGGAGGTCTCATAGCCTCTGGACTTACTCTTGCCTCGATGTTTGCATCTAAAGAATTTTGAACAACTCACAATCTTAGGAAAGCATGCGAATATACATGATAAATTATACACGACGATTTTTAGCAATTTTGTTTTTGTTGTATAAGAAAATTATCCTTGAAAAGTCTACTTCAAAGTGTGATATTCTATGCAGAAGAAAAATAGTGGTGATCCATGTTTTGAATATAGAATATCTACCTATCTTCAGAAACTTCATATTCAAAGGGCTCTTCATGTCAACACCACAAGTCTCCCTCATGTTTTAATTCAACAAATCTAAAGAGTTTCGGTAAGAGGGGAAAATTTGTCATTTTGCATGGTTTTCTGGCCAGGGCGCTTCAGATACACCACTGAGATTATGATAATTTGGTGTTATAGTTACAGCAGAAGGAGTACAAGCGTCACATGCCATAGGATTTTTGTTAGGTGCACAAGGTTCAGAATTTTGTTGCAAAAGCGACACACGTAAGGCCAACACATAAATTTTACAGGCATGAAGCTTCTGATGACGCGCCAATTGTTAAACTCATTCCAAAATGGAGCCAATTCATGAAAAATTTCTCCCAACTCATGGGAAATCCTAAAATACATCAGTTTGGGTACCCTTAGGCTATTGTATGTGAATATATATGTTTGATTAGAGATCCAAGTGAACGAATCAACCTAGAAATAAGAAAAGAGAAGAGTAGAAAGACTGAGAGAAGAGAGTTGTAATCTTGTGTGCTAATGTTCATTCATCTTGATCAATATAATATAGTTCTTTGCATTTGATTGTGTTCTTGTGATTCTTGTTCTTGAAGCTAGTCATAGTTATTGAATTTTTCCTTAAATTACTGAAATCCACCATTGTTGTAAAGTGATGAACTCTGGTAATCATACAATTTGATTTGGCCGATCAAATTCGTATCAAGTTGGTACCACAACCAATGTTTTTGAAGTGGAATTGAAGCTTTTGGTTTATGATATTCACTTATTCGCAATGGAAGAATCTTAGGAAGATTTTCTAGTTCTTGGAGACAAGAAGAGAACCGGAAAGACTAAAGCTTCTAAAATGATGTATGGAGGAGAAGACAATGAGAGTGATGATCATCTCACCAAGTTGGAAGAGTGCATGGCTAGTCTCATAACTACTCTCATGGAGCTAAGCATCTTTATTAAGAATTCAACTTCAAAGAAATCGAAGAGGATACCATCTAGGATGGAAGCAGTAGAACCATAGAGGGAGGATGAAGATGATGATTATATTGAATAAGAAGAGAAGGTTGAAGAGGAGATTACCACGATGTCCAAGGAAAGAAGATGATGACATTCACCATTCTAATAAGAATTGTACCTTCAAAACAAAAACCATTAGTGGCGAATATAAAAAATAAAAATAAAATACTGGAAGAGATGATATGGAGAATGGTGCAATCTAATTAAACTAAATCCTACTATGATTTAACTAACGTAGTATAAAGATATTGCACTCACACTCTAATCTAGAGTTGGATTAGGATAGTAGACCCGGATCTCCGTACCATTCACACATATTGTTTTGGGTTATATTTGCACATTTAAAAGATTAAAAACTAATATGAAAGAATAAAAACTAAAAGCTTATGCAAGATGATGAAAAAGGGGAATTGGGCTTCTTTACTTAAACTGTACCACTTTGGTGAATTAAACTCTTACACATTGGTATATCATGTACTAGTGTTTTAGATATAAGTGCCATGGTGTGAGGTTTAGATGGTCAAATTCTAGACATATCCATTTAGTTGTGTAATACCCCAGAATTCCATACACTAGTTGTAGTCTAATATATAGAAGTCTCGAGTCATAATAATCACCATATACCAACCACTGGACGTAGGATCTCATCAAGGCTATAGTTAGTATATTACAAATAGTTCATAACAAGTCTACAATCAATCAACCAACAACAAACACACAAAGAAAGACTTAACAACTAATTATGCATATGATAATAAATCAATACTGAGACAACTTATCATTTCCTATGCCAAAGACTGACAACATCCTTATATAAGAAATATGACTATCTGGCACGAGTCCTATAACTCAAAGAAATAAAGCAACTAACATAACTGTGAGCAATGATACTGTCTCAAAAAATAAATGACACATTGTAACAACCCTACTTTTTTATTTAAATTAAAAATGATATTTAATTTAAGTCAATTGGAACATATGGAATATGACTTGGACTAAAAATGACACGTAGGGTGAAATTCAATGGAGAATTGGGTGCCAATTGTATGACTTGTGTGTTATTGAGCCCAAATGAAAGCCTAATGAGGATTTGAGTTGGATTGAAAGCCCTAAATATGACATAAAAATGGGTGAAAAGGAGGCTTACACTCATATTTGCACAATACCTAGACTTAGGCTTGCCTATTGGTCATTGTTGCAGATTGATGTTCCGTGATGTAAACCACCTCGTATGTGGCTTGCATGACCCCATTTGTGCTTGATTTATCCCCCTAAACATTCCTGGGAGACCCCTCTTTCATTCCCCTTTCTTCCCTCTTTTTCTCCCTTTTTTTTGGCTTCTTTATGGTTGAAGGTTGGCCATATAGGTTAGCTGTAACACACCATTAGCCATAAGGCAAATAGGTAGTTTCTACGGCTAAAGGTTGGCTATAAAGGCTTAGCCGTAATAAGTCGGTTGGCCATAATCTCTTCTGATGGCCGTAAAAGCTTATCTATAAAGTCCTATTAGCCGTAGGGTACCCATATAGTTTTATACAACTAAAGAATATCGGTAAGGCTTGCCCGTAAAGACCCTAATGCCCGTAAACAATCTTTATGGCTAGTAGATGGCTGTAATGATTAGCCATAATCACATTCCATTTCCTATAGGAGTCCCAATGAAATCTTACGGTTACGGCTGCCCCATACGGCTAAGCACTATTAGCCGTAATCTCCTCCTGATAGCCGTAATCTACGCAGTTTAACCTAAACTTTGAGTGTTTTGACTCAGTTTAACTCCTAAACTTTGGTTTTGACTCCTAAACACCTAATATAATTGTGATTAAGGCCTAGTGCTATATAAAGTCCCATCTCTCTCTCTCTGTCTCTCTCTCTCTCTCTCTCTCTCTCTCTCTCTCTCTCTTATTTACTATCTTCTTGCTACTCACTCTCACTCAACAACCACCATTAAAGATCTCATAAAAGCTTTAATATCTTGGTTTTCCTTACATTTTCAAATCCTCCCCCAAGACAGAAAGAGTTAGATCACTTTCTTGGCTATCTTATATCTCAAGCTTGAGGGCTTTGGTGAAATTTGGTTCCGGTGGAATTGGGGAGTTGAGCTAAAGCTAACATCTTTGTAGTTGGGAAGGCTATTCTTAGCAGTTTAGCTTAGAATACATGTGAGTTCATCTCTTCCCTTGTCTTATACATGTTTTAGGCATTGGCCTATTACCTTACTTTAATTCCATTAAATTATTATTGAATTAAGTTTGATTTATACACATAAACATTGATGGTTGTTGAATAAGATCACTAAGTTGTGGATGTGGATGTAATGGGAGGAATACTTGGTGGAAATGAGTATAGGCACCTAAATATGGACAAATTAATAAGCCTATTTAGGGATAATTAAAACATGGGTTAACATAAGATCTAAACTTTATGAAGGAATATTGAAACTTGATGGAAATCCCCTAAATTGGGACCAATGTTGATGGAAAACTCCTTGTTATGGTATGAAACATGGATAATTGGAGAAATTATGTAAAAATCATGGAAAATAAAGGTGACACCACGTTTTCTCAAAGTCACCCGGCTGGCTCAACCCTCAAAAAATGGATCAATGTCTCGGATATGAAGCCGAGAGACACTTCCATAGTGTGGTTCTCAACCTCATATACGAGACAAAGGTCACCGATGTCTATGTTGCCCCTAATGACACTTATACTAGCATGCAGATTTTCAAAAATGCAAATTAGATAAAGATAGAATAGATAGCCATACACAATGATTCAAAAGAATGAGGACTTGCATATATAAATGATAACAAGAATCAAAGTATACAAAATATCAAGTTAAAGAGTACAAGTCCCAACATGAACAATAGAAAAGTAAAGAAGGTATGCAGGCCATAGGCGGCCGAATGATATACAACCCCACATGGAGCATCTACTTGCCAACTAGGTACTCTGATAACAAAAAGGGAGTAGACGCCTACAAGTCCACTCAAGCTCTCCGCTCCAGTACTGAGGCTTTACCTGTAAAATCAGGAGTCAAACCTCCAGCATGAACTTCTCACATCATGGTCCTTCTGAAAGGAATGAACATGATGGAGACTAAATAGTAAATATATATAACAAGTAGTAATAGAAGGTGTAATATCCTGAGTTTTATGAGGCAGAAATTATATATATATATATATATGCATGCTTGTATGTATGGAGACCTCATTGCATGAATTGCAGTTACCATGATAGCACTTGTATCTACAATTTTAGTGATGCTTGTTTTGATTCATTGGTGGTGTTTCTTGGGTGCATAGACTCGTGCACACACTCCTTTTATCTCTTATTTTTGCTCTGGGAGATTGCCTGGCAGTTGGGCAACTGTGCCCTGTGTTCTGGCTAATTTTCTAAGTCAGGAAAAGTTTACGGCCTGGTTTATGGCCTGGAGGCCGTAAACATGGGGCTCAGGCCGTAAGTATTTTGTTTTGGGCAGAGTGAGTTCTGAAGAGTTTACGGCCTGTAGGCCGCAAGCTGAGGCCGTAAGTATTTCTTACGGCCTGGAGGCCGCAGGTGAGGCCGCAGGGGAGGACGCAGAGAGGAACAAAAACTTTAGTTTTTCTACGGCTTGAGTTTATGTCCTGAGGCCGTAAAGATGGGGTTGAGGCCGTAAAAAGCCCGATAACCCACATTTTTAACCTAGATCTGAGAGAGGTATTTGTATGGGGATTAAGACTCTCTTGGGCTGCGAACCTCAGACTTTTCTAAGGCTTTTGAGAGGGTTTTGGAGATGAGAGCAAGGAGATTACTTGAGTCATCTTCGCCGGAGTTAGGAGAGCTTTTGGGGAGCGGATTTCCTCAGCGGATTCTTCCTCAAAGGCAAGTTTCCTTCCATATGAGCTTTGACTCATTGTGTTTTGATTAGTAGAAACTATGGGTGTGATGTGATCACCTCTTTATATTTTCACACACTAGAGCACATAATCTAGGGTTTGATGTGTGAATTGAAAAAGGGTTTTGCATGATTAATCAAGAGGACATCCAATTGGTTGTTGTGTGATGTGTGCATAACCTAATTCAGATGAAATTAGGGTTTTGATGCTAGATAAAGCTGAAGTTGAAACTTGTTAGTGAATTTGAGCATGCTAGGTCATATATCATTGAAATTAGCATGAAATCCTGATTATTAGCATATGGTAAGTTGCTAGGCTTGCGTAGGATATTCTTTGTAGAATTACGCATTGGAAATTTGGTATAAAATGATTAAATCCATGGAAAGACACAAAGATGAATATAAATTCAAATTTGTAGGTTAAGGATCACCAAGACGGAGTCTTGGGAGGTAGAAAAGGGAAATATCATAAATCTTTCACCCAACACCTACAATTGGCCAATTGGGAGTGTTGGGGGTAATTAAAATTGATGCGGTTTACCTCGAATGCCTTAGAGTTTAGGACCCATGTCTAGATGTATGAGTCGGGGGTCTAGGGGACACTACCCACCGCTCGTAGAGGTCGTGGAAAAGGGGCAGGTTTGAGCTATCCGGGTTGGTGTAGAATGTAGGGATCACTGTAGGGAAGTCTCTTCTTCTTGGTTTAGAACTTAGGGATTACCTGTAGTGAGAACTAGATGAACACACCATTGGCTCTAGCTCTAGTGTTATCAGTTGTTTCCCTTCTACCCAGTGCCGGGTTCTATTCCCTGGAATAGTAGGATGAGTGGTAGTATAAGGGGGAGTATCCTATTGCTTCCACTGGGTCGATCCCAAGGGATTGTTGGATTGGAGAAGGATAGCTATATCCATTTTAGTCGGGTGGCTTCGGCCTTGGCTTTTACCTTGTTTCTCCTTGCAGTGACTGTAAGGATTGTTGCCCAGGTCTCCAGAAAGGTCTAGATAGAACCAAAAGTAGGGTGAGATAGGTACAAACTATCGGGTTGGAATCCTTTGGATTCCCTATTATTAATTTAAGAGAATTACTAAAGAAAACATGAAATGGATAATGTAGGTAATTGCATTTCATTCTGTGGATCATGGTTACTATTACAGTTGCATGCTTTTATATTTTTTGACATTGTATGAGCTTGTTCATTGTGCTTGAGTCGAACCTCAAGGCATGGTGAGTTGGGTTCATATGGTGGGCGACTTACAGTCGTTTAATCGACAACCCCTTTTTACATCTTGCAGGTGTGAGACAGGTTGATACACGGAGAGCGCCTTAGGCACTGGCTGGTGCTTGTCGTTCAGTAGATGCTTCCTGTTAGAGAGTGTCTGGCTTTGCCACTTATTTTGTTGTTAGAGTCCAGTTGTAGCCTACGGGCAAACTTATTCATTTATTTATTTCAGTTCAGTCAGGATGATTTATTATTCATTGTATTAGACTGGTTGAGCAGTTTGCTCTAGATTTGAGTTCATTGATTTAACTCTATCATTGTTTGGCGGTTTGCCTATTATTTATGGAATGGTCTTTCCAGGATACCCTTTCTTGCATGGTTGCTTTTATTATAGTCATGGGCTTGATATTAATGTTAGTGTGCAAGGTTATTTAGCTTAAAACCTTTTCATGCATATTTTAAAATCAAGGGAATGAGGATCCATGGTCTTGGTTATCATCCCCCTCTCTTTTAAAATCTTTAAACATTTCCAAACTATTTCTGCTGCATATTTTAAACTCTTTGCTTCAGTGGCATATTGTGTGGTTTTGAGCTGGTGTGTCTGGGGAAACTGTGACCATGGTGTGATCTAATGATCCATGGTGGATATAAAGAGACATATGATGACCTGAATCTTTGGGAACTAGTCTGCAGCTAGTCTTCCCAATTTTTGGGGTATTACAGTTGGTATCAGAGCCTAGGTTCATGGTCTATCTCTAGGGTCTGTAGGGTTGTGTGTGTCCACAGGAAGCAAATAGGGTGTCCGAGTCCGATAGGAAGGGTCTAGGACATGATTGAGGACGAACGTTATTTAATTCTATTAACTGTTTGTTCTATTTGGTTGTGCAATATGTGTTATTGTTATGACCATGTGTAGTTGTGCTAATCGTTCCTTGTGACGTGTGACTTCAGATGGTTAACACTAGAGGACGTGGAGTAGCACCAGGAGCTGCCTTGCCAGATATTGGGGCAAGAGGAAGAGGCAGAGGCCGAGGACAAGTTCAAGCGCCTCCAGTGCCACAAGCTGAAGCCCAAGGACCGGTAGGAGCGCCGGCTTGGATGGGAGATTTTTTTGCAGGATTGCAAACAACCATAGCTACTGCGGTACAAGCTTCAATAGCAGGAGCTGGGTTGGGAGCTCAAGTGCAAGGGCAGGGGCAAGCGCCTTTGCCAGCAGATGTGGAAGTTGAGCAGGACACTGAGGATCAGCCCTTGGTGGTGCAACCACAAAGGGGAAGTAATTGGTTGAAATTGCTAGAGACTTATCAGAAGAATCGCCCTCCGGTGTTCAAGGGTGAGACTGATGGAGAGACTGCTCAAGATTGGAAACAGGATGTCAAGAGATTGACAGAAGCCCTAGGAGTTGATGAAGTCCAGATGCAGAGGTTGGCCAGTTTTAGCCTTCAGGGCAATGCTGGGAAGTGGTATGATACACTTTGGGACAGGGAGCAGAAGTTGATTGCTACCTGGTCGGATTTTGAGACTGCTTTTGATCGGGAGTATATTTCTCATACTCTTAAGGCTTTGAAGATGAATTAGTTCCTTAGTTTGGAACAAGGGGACATGACTGTTGCAGAATTCGAGAAGAAATTCTTGAGCTTGTCCTACTTTGCAGATAGCATGAAGCTGATAGATGAGGCTAAGGCTAGGATGTTTGAGAATAAATTACATCCTAAATACAAGAATTTCGTTTCTTCCCAGTGCTTGACCACGCTTAGAGCGGTGGTGGATTCAGCCAAGGTGGTTGAGAGGAACAAAATGGCTGAACAGAAGAATCGAGAGGCCAATAAGGCCAAAGGTGATGCTAAGGGCAAAGATAAGAAGCCCACACAGCAGAAGGACCAGGACAGAGGTCAGGGTCAGAATAAGAGACAGAGGACTGGGTAGAACAGGAAACCTTTTGACAGAGAAGGTTGTTTCACTTGTGGTGAGAGAGGTCACCAGAAAAAGGATTGTCCGGTCAGAGGACAAGCTACTGGAAACAGGGGCCAAGGAAATGGCCAGAGGACAGATCAGCGAGGGAATCGCCAAGGTCAGCAAGGACAGCAGTATGGTAATGGTGGTCAGCACCATAACCAGCAGAGGCAGCATGGGTTGCCAGCGCCAGGAGGTATGCATGCAGCATATTATGTAGAACCCCTCCAGTTTTAGCCACAGCAGGCAGTGGTACCAGCGGTTGCTGCACAATCGGGTGCCCAGGGGCAGATGTTTGCGGCTGTCCAGGGACAACAGCCGGGTGCTTTGATAGAAGGTACTTTTCTAGTCAATGGCACTTTATGCAGTATCTTGTTTGATTCAGGAGCTTCCCATTCCTTTATTGCATATAGCTTTATAGTTTATTTGGGGCTTCGGTCAGAGAAGCTTGAGACGCCACTTGTGATTAGTACTCCAGTGGGTCGGTCAGTCCTCCTAGACGCCGTCTGTAGAGGGGTAGAGGTCAGTTTTGACGGGTTCCGGTTTATCTCAGATCTGGTGGTGTTGTCCATGACAGATTACGATGTGATCTTAGGCATGGATTGGTTATCATTTTACCGTGTTCAGTTGGATTGCTCTGCCAGGTCGGTGACTTTTCAGTCACTAGGGCAGGATAGCATTGTTATCGCCACTAGTAGGGGCAATACCCTTGCGGAGGCATTCCTAGCCCATGCTGAGGGTGGGGAGGTTGTTCTTGAGTTGGCAGATTTGCCAGTTGTCTCAGAGTTTCAGGATGTCTTTTCAGAGATTCCTGGGTTACCACCAGTCAGGGAGATAGATTTCTGTATAGAGTTGATACCGGGAACGGCACCAATACATCGATCTCCGTATCGTATGGCACAAGTGGAAAGGGATGAGCTCAAGCGGCAGCTTGATGAGCTCTTGGAGCAGGGTTTTATACGGAAGAGTCATTCTCCGTGGGGTGCTCCGGTTTTGTTCGTCACTAAGAATGACGGGTCTTAGCAGCTATGTATTGATTACAGAGAGCTGAATAAGGTTATGATCCGGAATAGGTATCCATTACCTAGGATCGATGATCTCTTTGATCAGTTGAGAGGAGCTAAGTACTTCTCCAAGATAGACTTGAGGTCTGGTTATCACCAGCTACGGGTTCGGGAAGCGGATGTCGAGAAGATAACTTTGTTACTCGTTATGGGTCTTACGAGTTTCTAGTCATGCCTTTTGGATTGACAAATGCGCCAGCGGTGTTCATGGACTTGATGAATCGGGTATTTGAGAGGTTTTTGGATAGGTTTGTGATCGTCTTTATAGACGACATCCTCGTGTACTCAGTTATGGAGGAGGAGCATAAGAGGCATCTGGGTATGGTTCTTCAGATTTTGAGGGAGCACAGATTATATGCTAAGTTTTCCAAGTGCGAGTTCTGGCTACAGGAGGTGAAATTCCTAGGCCATGTGATATCAAGAGATGGTATCTCGGTTGATCCGAGTAAGGTGGAGGCAGTACTTGATTGGAACCCACCTACCAGCGTGACAGAAGTTAGAAGTTTTCTGGGTCTTGCAGGCTACTACAGGAGGTTTATTCAAGACTTCTCCAAAATAGCCACACCGTTGACCAAGTTGACCAAGAAACAGACACCATTTGTCTGGGATGCTAAATGTCAAGAAGCCTTTGAGGTGTTGAAACAGAGGCTGACTTCAACTCCGGTGTTGATTATCCCAAGCAATGACAAGATGTTCATTGTTTATACCGATGCTTCATTGCTAGGTCTGGGAGGAGTGCTGATGCAGGAGAGGCAGGTAGTTGCCTATGCATCTAGGCAGTTAAAGATTCATGAGTTGAATTACCCTACTCATGATTTAGAGCTAGCTGCGGTAGTGCAAGCTCTAAAGGTGTGGAGGCATTATCTCTACGGTGTACCATTTGAGTTGTACACGGATCACCAGAGTCTTAAGTATTTGTTCTCACAGGCTGAGTTAAATATGAGACAGAGGAGGTGGATGGAACTCATAAAGAACTATGATTTCATACCGTAATACCATCCGGGGAAAGCCAATGTGGTGGCGGATGCTTTAAGCAGGAAGACACGGCACACTCCGAGGCAAGTTCAGAAGAAGAACAAGGAGAGTGTCCGAAAGCGGAATGCTAGATTAGCAGCTTTGAGGTGCTCTTGGTGGAAATCCATGAGTGAACTTTCAGACTTTGACTTCAGGAGAGAGACTGACGGTCATGTTGGTTTCTTGGGTCATATCAGGGTGGAGTCCTCTTTGAAGGACAAGATTATTCAGTCACAGGGTTGTGATGTGATGGTGAAAAGATTGATTGATGAGGTCAAGCAAGGCACATGCAAGATGGTTGGATGCATGTTTACAGATGACGGAGGATTGAGGTTCAATGGTCGTCTGGTAGTGCCTGAGATTTCAGATTTGAGGAAAGAGATCCTGGAGGAGGCTCACAAGAGTCGGTATTCTGTACATCCGGGTGAAACCAAAATGTACAGGGATTTAAAGCGCCAATTCTGGTGGAGAGACATGAAGAAGGACATTACTACATATGTTTCTCAGTGTTTGACGTGCCAACAGGTGAAGTTTGAGCACAGGAAGCCGGGAGGTTTGCTTAAGCCTTTGGAAATTCCGGAATGGAAATGGGAAGACATTTCTATGGATTTTGTGGAAGGGTTACCACTCTCTAAGAAGCACCATGATTCGATTTAGGTGATAGTGGATAGACTCACCAAATCAGCTCACTTTATTCCGGTTCGGAAGACAAACTCAGTAGTTGAGCTCGGAAGGATTTATGTGGATCAGATTGTTAGATACCACGGTACTCCAGCCACTATCGTTTCTGATAGGGGAGCGCAGTTCACATCCCAGTTGTGGAGGAGTATGCAGCGTGCATTGGGCACAAAGCAAGCTCTGAGTTCTGCTTACCACCCTCAGACGGATAGACATACGGAGCGGGTGAATCAGATCTTGGAAGACATGCTAAGGTCCTGTGTGTTAGAATTCAAGGGGTCGTGGGAACATTATCTACCACTGATTGAATTCTCATACAACAACAACTATCAGTCAAGTATTGGCATGGCGCCATTTGAGGCACTCTATGGTTGGCCTTGTAGGTCACCTTTGTGTTGGAATGAGGTGGGAGAAGGGGTCGTGCTTGGACCTACTTTTCTTCAGCAGACACGGGACGTGGTAGACGTTGCTAGATATCGTCTGCGGATAGCTTAGAGTCGCCAGAAGAGTTATGCGGACAAAAGGCGGAGGCCTTTGGAATTTGAGGTTGAAGACCAGGTTTTGCTTAAGGTTTCCCCCATGAAGGGAGTGAAACGGTTCGGAAGGAAGGGAAAGCTAGCACCAAGGTATGTTGGTCCTTTTAAAATTTCTGAGAGGATTGGTCAGATGGCGTATAGACTTGAGTTGCCAGAC
This sequence comes from Philhelius festivus, assembly GCA_963931855.1. Classification (NCBI taxonomy): domain Eukaryota; kingdom Metazoa; phylum Arthropoda; class Insecta; order Diptera; family Syrphidae; genus Philhelius; species Philhelius festivus. The sequence continues at coordinate 13,786 of CAWVOZ010000191.1, read as the reverse complement.
CAGATGGTAGGCGTGCATGACGTTTTTCATGTTTCTATGCTAAGGAAGCATTTGAGAGGTGTGGATCAAGATTTGAAGGTGGATTTTAGAGACTTGGACATCCAGCCGGATGCAAGTGTAGTGATGGATCCATTGAGAATATTGGACTCACAGGTGAAGAGCACTAGAACCAAGAAGATTTGCATGGTGAAGGTGCAATGGAGTGAGAATGACAAGGATGTCACGTGGGAACTGGAAGAGGAGATACGGAAGCTTTATCCTAGATTGTTTGATGCCTACGAGTGAAATTGCGAGGACGCAATTCTTTAAAGGTGTGGAGGATGTAATATCCTGAGTTTTATGAGGTAGAATTTTTTTATTATATATATATGCATGCTTGTATGTATGGAGACCTCATTGCATGAATTGCAGTTACCATGATAGCACTTGTATCTACAATTTTAGTGATGCTTGTTTTGATTCATTGGTGGTGTTTCTTGGGTGCATAGACTCGTGCACACACTCCTTTTATCTCTTATTTTTTCTCTGGGAGATTGCCTGGTAGTTGGGCATCTGTGCCCTATTTTCTGGCTAATTTTTCTAAGTCAGGAAAAGTTTACGGCCTGGTTTACGGCCTGGAGGCCGTAAACATGGGGATCAGGCCGTAAGTATTTTGTTTTGGGTAGAGTGAGTTCTGAAGAGTTTACGGCTTGGTTTACGGCCTATAGGCCGCAAGCTGAGGCCGTAAGTATTTCTTACAGCCTGGAGGCCACAGGTGAGGCCGCAGGGGAGGACGCAGAGAGAAACAGAAACTTTGGTTTTTCTACGGCTTGAGTTTACGGCCTGAGGCCGTAAAGATGGGGTTGAGGCCGTAAAAAGCCCGATAACCCACATTTTTAACCCAGATCTGAGAGGGGTATTTGTACGGGGATTGGGACTCTCTTGGGCTGCGAACCTCAGACTTTTCTAAGGCTTTTGAGAGGGTTTTGGAGAGGAGAGCAAGGAGATTACTTGAGTCATCTTCGCCGGAGTTAGGAGAGCTTTTGGGGAGCGGATTTCCTCAGCGGATTCTTCTTCAAAGGCAAGTTTCCTTCCATATGAGCTTTGACTCATTGTGTTTTGATTAGTAGAAACTATGGGTGTGATGTGATCACCTCTTTATATTTTCACACACTAGAGCACACAATCTAGGGTTTGATGTGTGAATTGAAAAAGGGTTTTGCATGATTAATCAAGAGGACATCTAATTGATTGTTGTGTGATGTGTGCATAACCTAATTCAGATGAAATTAAGGTTTTGATGCTAGATAAAGTTGAAGTTGAAACTTGTTAGTGAATTTGAGCATGCTAGGTCATATATCATTGAAATTAGCATGAAATCCTGATTATTAGCATATGGTAAGTTGCTAGGCTTGCGTAGGATATTCTTTGTAGAATTACACATTGGAAATTTGGTATAAAATGATTAAATCCATGGAAAGACACAAAGATGAATATAAATTCAAATGTGTAGGTTAAGGATCACCAAGACGGAGTCTTGGGAGGCAGAAAAGGGAAATATCATAAATCTTTCACCCAACACCTACAATTGGCCAATTGGGAGTGTTAGGGGTAATTAAAATTGATGCGGTTCAACTCTAGTGCCTTAGAGTTTAGAACCCATGTCTAGATGTATGAGTCGGGGGTCTAGGGGACACTACCCACCGCTCGTAGAGGTCGTGGAAAAGGGGCAGGTTTGAGCTATCCGGGTTGGTGTAGAATGTAGGGATCACTGTAGGGAAGTCTCTTCTTCTTGGTTTAGAACTTAGGGATTACCTGTAGTGAGAACTAGATGAACACACCATTGGCTCTAGCTCTAGTGTTATCAGTTGTTTCCCTTCTACCCAGTGCCGGGTTCTATTCCCTGGAATAGTAGGATGAGTGGTAGTATAAGGGGGAGTATCCTATTGCCTCCACCGGGTCGATCCCAAGGGATTGTTGGATTGGAGAAGGATAGCTATATCCATTTTAGTCGGGTGGCTTCGGCCTTGGCTTTTACCTTGTTTCTCCTTGCAGTGACTGTAAGGATTGTTGCCCATGTCTCCACAAAGGTCTAGATAGAACCAAAAGTAGGGTGAGATAGGTACAAACTATCGGGTTGTTATTAATTTAAGAGAATTATTAAGGAAAATAGGAAATGGATAATGTAGGTAATTGCATTTCATTCTGTGGATCATGGTTACTATTACAGTTGTAAGCTTTTATATATTTTGACATTGTATGAGCTTGTTCATTGTGCTCGAGTCGAACCTCAAGGCATGGTGAGTTGGGTTCATATGGTGGGCGACTTGCAGTCGTTTAATCGACAACCCCTTTTTACATCTTGCAGGTGTGAGACAGGTTGATACACGGAGAGTGCCTTAGGCACTGGCTAGTGCTTGTCGTTCAGTAGATGATTCCTGTTAGAGAGTGTCTGGCTTTGCCACTTATTTTGTTGTTAGAGTCCAGTTGTAGCCTACGGGCAAACTTATTCATTTATTTATTTCAGTTCAGTCAGGATGATTTATTATTCATTGTATTAGACTGGTTGAGCAGTTTTCTCTAGATTTGAGTTCATTGATTTAACTCTATCATTGTTTGGCGGTTTGCCTATTATTTATGGAATGGCCTTTCCAGGATACCCTTCTTGCATGGTTGCTTTCATTATAGTCATGGGCTTGATATTAATGTTAGTGTGCAAGGTTATTTAGCTTAAAACCTTTTCATGCATATTTTAAAATCTAGGGAATGAGGATCCATGGTCTTGGTTATCATCTCCCTCTCTTTTAAAATCTTTAAACATTTCCAAACTATTTCCGCTGCATATTTTAAACTCTTTGCTTCAGTGGCATATTGTGTGGTTTTGAGCTGATGTGTCTGGGGAAACTGTGACCATGGTGTGATTTGATGATCCATGGTGGATATAAAGAGACATATGATGACCTTAATCTTTGGGAACTAGTCTGCAGCTAGTCTTCCCAATTTTTGGGGTGTTACATTCTAACACCCCGACCTAATTTTACTTGCATTTATCTATCATGTGTCACATTTATATTCCATATCGTAGTTGTGTACTACTTGTAGTGAAAATGGGACTTTTTAAAACTTTTTGTTCTTGGACTTTATCATGCTTAGTTCCACTTGTTTCACTCTACATTTGTGCCAAGTTTCATGCCCTATCTTGCCCCAGAGGTTTGGCCTTTTCTCCCCTGAGTTTGGACTCAATTTTTTTCCCCAGGATGTATTTTGCGTCCTCTTTACGTCATATCATAAGACGTAAAGTTTTTGGCAGTGGACGTAACGGATACCACAAATTACAGGTGGTTTTATGTCCTACTTATGTCCAGTTTACGTCCAAATAGTGGACGTAATACTGTTGCACAATTTTGCACAAATTCCAGTTAGTTTTACGTCCAGTTTACATCTTTTTATAAGACATAAAAGTCTGGACAGTGGACGTAAAACCCTTATGTCCAGTTTACGTCTTCTGAAAAGACGTAAAACCCCCAGTTTGGACATAAACGTATCGGGAAAGTCCAGATCTTGCCCGATTTTGACGTGGATTTTGAAGCAAACCTATAAAACCTTTCCCCCTCCGTCCCAAACACTTTTGAACACCTAAAACCCTATTTTGGAGAGCAAGAGAAGAAAAAGGAGGAGGAGAACAAGCAATTGCATCTGGAGACCGGATTGGATCCCAAAAGCTTCGTCAACACCATCATCTTCATCGTTATTCGTCTACAAACCTAATTGAAGGCAGGTTTATTCTTTCATGATGAAATTTCCTTTCTTAATTGATTAACATATGTTGGATTTACTAGATAGCTTCTTTCTTTCATGATTTCTCTTCCTCATGAATGGGTTTTCTTGATTCCTTTCCCCATTCATGGCAACTTCATCTTCTCTAATTTCTCTTGTGCGCTAAATTGTGAAAGACGATAAAATAAATCAAATTGAATGAAATTGACTGAAATTAAACACAACAATGGTAAAATAACTTAATTGAACAATGAATAGATGGAATTGGATGATGATACTCATAGTATGATGGCAAAGATGTGACCTTTGTTACATCTCTTTCCTTGTTAACTTGTGTAGTTGAATGATTGGCCTATGATATGACATGGAACACTCTTTAATTGGCCTTGTGATATGATACTTGTGTAGTATGGTGATAATGTTGGGTATTTGACACATGATAGGAACACTTGACCATAGTATGCTCTTTGTAGCTATTTTTATGATTGTGGAGGCTTAGCTAAGGTGGCGGTGTGTATATATCGATGGTGTGTATACGTCTATTTAGGGGATGGTGTGTAGACGTCTGTGCACTTGTGATCACTTTTATTTTAAGTCTACCTTGCCTTGTCTAGTCAACTTGGTAGAGGATAGATATTACACTAGACGCGGGATTGACCCTCCTGTCAGATTAGTGGCATTGGCTAATGCACTGCCATCTATTACTTGTATGATGTATGATACTTGACTTAGATTACCCTAAAATGGCTATTGACATGATACCTGGAATTGGTTAATGGATTAATATGATGGTATGGGACTTGATATGATATCTCTGTTGTTTACCTTCCGTCTTTTCTTTATGATGATGATTATTATCTTTTATCTCCACTGTGTGTCAATCCTTTGGGAAAGGCCATGGTGTGAGTATGTTTCTGCTTGGGATACTAACCCCTGCCCCCACAGGTAACCAGCACCAGGCGACTAGATAGGCAGAGTGTGGACATGGTAGAGCTTGGATGCGAGCTTGACATGGAGTTTTTCTTTTCCTAGATGATTAGTTAGATGCTCCAGTTTTGGGATATTCTTTGTAGCCATTGATTGACATTATATTAGTTCTTTAGACCTATTCTTGGGATTGATGTTTATTGATTCTATTTGATATTGGTTGATGAGTTTTAATACATGAGTTCTTTATTTCTGCATTGTGTATCCTTTCTCTATCTACTCTGATTTGTTTTATGGGAATATGCTTACTATGGTATAAGTGTTGACATGCGTGCGTAAGGTCTTCTTGTAACCTTAGTTGTACATATAATGTTGTGAATAACACCATGGTGGTGCCTCCTAGCATTATGTGTGGAACTTTGTATTAGTTTTCCCATGGTTGCACTGGCAGGGCAAGTGTGGGAAAACAGGGTGTTACACTAATCTTTTAATTGTGTTTATAGAGGGTGAACACAAGGAGAGGTGTTGGAGCAAGGAAGTGACTACCTGCTACCGGAGGCAGGGGAGCTGGGAGAGGTGCTGGTCGATCTATTGGAGGAGCTACGCCAGAGGGTCAGACTGCTAGAGTTTATTTGGGTACATAGCTTGCACAGCTACTTACCACTCATCTTAACGAGATGGAGGGAAGGTTAAGGATAGATATGCAGACGCAGATTGTTAAGTGATCAAAACTATGTTTTGGTAGTTTTAAATTGAGTCTAATGAGCTACAATTATATTCATTTTGAACCTTGTTACTGATGATTTGATTGAGTGTTTGTAGATATTATTAGGGATTATCTTTTGCAGATTGGAAGATGGAATTAAAGCAAAAGATGAAGAAAAGACAGAGCAAGGGAGCAAATGAGCAAAAGTCCGCGAGAGCTAAAGCAAGGATTGGAGATATTTTAAAGAAGCAAAGAAGCAAGGAAAAGTCTTCATTAGAAGTCATTTGAAGTGCTCAAGCCAAGGAAAGAAGAAAAAAAGAAGAAAATTCAAGTTTGCATATGCGCGAGCTCGTGCGAGTGCCCCAATTTGGGCGATGCGAGCCTCTGCCAGGCCCACGAGAGCCAGACTCGCGCGCGAGATGAAAAATGAACCGCGCAAGCTCATATCATTATGGCACTAGCCCAAGCCCAGCAGACAGATTTGTGTTTGACTCAATTTAGGATTCTATAATCGTGTTGTACTCGATTTAGGGACCTCATATGTATATAAATAGGCCCTAGAACGTGAGCAAACATATCTAAACTTTGTTCTAGCCTAGATTATGTTCTTTTTATGAAAATTTACATCAAGAAAGCAAGGAATTGAAGATTTCAAGTTATTATTCAAGATTATCAAGTTTGGCTTCTTAAAACCCTCCTTCTTCTTATTTCTTGTTTATGTTCTTCATAGTTGCTGTTCTTAGATTGTTTTCAAGTTAAAGTTACTATTTTTAGGATCAAGATATGCCTTTCACCATTAAAGCTTGCATAGTTTTCTTCATGTCTAGCTAGATTCTTATTGGGTAGGATGTGTGGAAGGTGATGTGAAGCTTAAATTCAGCATTCTACATATTTTTATAGTAGGAGAAACATCATCTTGCTGCTGTAATTTCATAAACCCTACTGTTCTTAACTCTTGCATGTTGCTACACATCATAGTTGCTTGTTAGAAATCTATTAAATCTCTTGTTTGAAAGCATGTTATGTCTACCATCATATAATATAGAATAAACATGTTCTAAAAAAAGTTGCAAATAGGTCTAAGTGAATCAAATTTAAATCTACTATCATATAGAACCTTGAATAAGATGATCTTAGGATACAACACACCATTACATGCATGAATAATGAATTTAAGTGGATCAAAACCCTAAGCACATCTGTACGCCCAATTTATCATATCATAGTTCTAAAGTTTTAATTTTTATTGCTTATTAAGTTATAATCGTTCAAAAACCCCCCAAAATCATAGTTTAATTATGTGTGTGGCGGTGATAGGATTAACATCTCTACGCTGCATCTTTGTTTAAAGTGTGGAGACGATATCTATATTACTACTGTTTAGGTTTTGATTAGTGACAGTAATCTAATAGTTGAGTCTAGTTTATAGTAGTAAGTTGTGTTTAGTGTTTAGTTGTGTCCACCATATTAGTTTAGTTTCTTTTTCATTGCTAGTATTAAATGACTTGGTTGCAGGTTAAAGGTACTTGTGATTTGAAGCTACAAAGAAATTTGGACCCTCAAAGACACAAATACAGGTTGAACTTGCAAAAAGGACCAAAAATAAAATACAAAAGCAAAAAATTCAAAAACAAATAAAAATTAGGAACAAAAAGCAGGTGTGGTGCCAAGTCGACAGCTCCTTGGTACCGCAGGAGTTCTGTGAGTATTCTCATCTCTTTTCTTTTAGGTTAACTTTCCATTGTAGGTAACTAGTCTTGTTTGGAGATGGCTTTGTTAATGGAGTCTACCTATAAAATTCCTCAGATTTACTCGTAAATCTTAGGTTTGGTAGCACATTAAAATTACTTTTCATGGATATAGACAAATTAATCGCAGCTTTAGAGACTTTGAAATCTGCAGGTATAAGTTTGAATTCGCTTGGGAATTTGTCAGTTCCAACCTGTGTTATTAATGGACAAAACCTCGTTCGAAACAATGATATAGTAGTAGAGGCTGGCAGATTGGTGAATCAGGTGCAAACGGCTGTTAGCACATCCCACAATGGGAATTTTCTTCAACACCAAAACCGGAATGAGGTGCTTAGGCATACGGGCGCTGGAAACCCTAACATTATTAATGGACAAAACCTCGTTCGAAACAATGATACAGTAGCAGAGGCTGGCGGATTGGTGAATCCGGTGCAAACGGCTGTTAGCACATCCCACAATGGGATTTTGTTCAACACTAAAACCGGAATGAGGTGATTAGGCATACGGGCGCTGGAAACCCTAACATTCAGTTAGCGGAAGAAGTTGTCGCATTACCTAACCCCAATGATCAACTGGCAGTGGATAACAACCAACCTGCAGTGGATAATCAGCAGGTTCGAACGTTTGCGGATGCTCTTCGAGGGGCTCCAGTTCAGGTTCCTCTGCAGGTAACTCGTCCCCTAGGGTAGAGGGGGAAACGTAATTGTTGAGATTGACGAAACAGACTATGAACGTGAATGCGTACAATGCCAATACGACGTGATCAGTAGAATCATTCTTCAGAAAGGGGATAAACCATATTCGACAAAGGAGCTAAAAGACAAACTAGCTGCTTGTTGGAAAATACAGAATTTTGAAATCACTCGTCTCAGTCGGGGTTACCACCATGTTTTTTTGAACAACATGGATTTCCAGAGTCGGGTTTTAAGCATGAGAAGCCTAAACCTAAAACCTGGTTTCTTCAGGGTGTCTAGGTGGGTGAGAGATTTAAAATCTACTAACCAAAAGCAAACCAACGCTCAAGTTTGGCTGAGGTTATACAATCTCCCAATGGAGTATAAAGGTGCAGCAAATCTTTGGAATATTGCTAGGAGTGCGGGCATGCCGTTAAAGATAGACCAAATGTCCCTGAAAAAAATAGGCCCTTTCTCAAGGGTCCTTGTGGATGTAGACTGTACGGAGGAACTACCGGAACGTGTTATGGTACAGCGGAAATCTGATGGGTATGAATTTTATGCTACTTTGTTTTATGAATTTGTTCCATATTACTGTCATGGGTGTGGTACATTGGGACATAAGGAGGAAAACTGTAGAAGAAAAGAAAACTTTCGGGATACAAACATAGAACCTAGGCCAGGGAGGTCCAAGAGAAATAACTCAAGTGATGTACCAATTACGGTGGATGGGGAAGGAAGCAACTCAGGTCAACAGAAGGAAGGAACAGGTTATGTAATACTGGGGGTGGAAGAAGATTGCACATCTCCATTAACAGAAGCTACGGTGGTGGCGAAAATTATTCAGCAGGAGGTGAACAGTCACATAACGTAGCAGCTGAACACTGTGCAACCGAACTTGCCAGAATAGGAAACTGGTGATACGCGGGAGGAATCTTCAGCAGACCAGGTGGAAAATGACAGAAACATTGAGAAGTCAAAAAATTGGAGCAATATGGTTGAATTAAAAGAGGAGGCAGCCGATACTTTGGAGCAGGTCCAGGGAACAACCATTCCAGAAACACCGCATGCAGGGGGAATCCAAATTGAGAACATAATTATTTCATCTGCTTCAAGTCCAAAAACCCAGAAAAAAGTAGGAAATTATACAAGGAGCACAGTAGCTACTTAGAACAAACAAAAAACATTCACTGGTACGTGGAGTCAAACTCGTAATAATGCTCTAGAGGAGCATACACCTGCACATGGCCTTCGAAGCAAAGGCGCAGTGAATGGTAATACATGAAGATTTCCTACTGGAATATTCGGGGTATTGCGAATGCGGACTCTCAAAACGCATTTCGTTATTTTTGTAGAGTTAATAAACCAAACTTGGTATTCATCTCAGAGCCCATGGTGTCGAGGGATGGCCTACCTTTTAGATTTTGGGAATCTTGTAATATGATATTCATTTACGAAAATGATAGTGCTGGTAGAGACAGTAATTTGTGTGTTTGTGGTGAGGAAAATCTTGAGGTAAAGGCAGTGCTGAATACGGAACAACAAATCACAGTAGATGTTACATCTAAATCTAGAGTCTCAAGAATATCAGGAATTTATGCAAGCACGAGTTATATAGAGAGAAGGAAACTCTGGATAGATCTGATACAGATTGCGACACAAAATATTCCGTGGGTTGCAATAGGAGACTTTAATGAAATCATGGGGGCACATGAGAAGAGGGGAGGACTCCCCCCTCTAAGCATTGCATGTGAGGAATTTGTGGCATTCACTGACTCTTGTGAACTCATTCACATGGATACAATGGGAGCGGATTATACATGGACGAATGGTAGGTAGAACCAATACCGGATAGACATTCGGCTGGACAGGGCAGTGTGCAATGCTGCATGGTATGCTATTTGGTCGGACACCTCCTGCAGAACTCTAGTAAGGGAATTATCTGATCATCACCCTTTACTTCTGCATTTTGATTTATTTGCTTCCATATCTCATAAGTCCTTTAGATTTATGTCATGTTGGCTCCATAATGAAGATTTCTTGAATGTGGTAAAAGAGAGCTGGGACTTGTATACATACCCAGTACCTAATCCAATGGTGAGAATGATGGTGAAACTAAAACGGCTAAGGACAAGACTCAAAAATTGGAACTGGTCAGAGTTTGGGGATGTTAATAGAAATGTCTATAAAGCCCAAGAGGAACTACAAAAAATACAAGATGATATGCAGCTACAGGGACCAACTACGGAGCTCAGCAGGGTAGAGAAAGAAGCCATTTAGAAGGTCTCAAAGGCGCTTACAATTCAAGAAAATTTTTATAAGGACAAGGCAGGCAACCAGTGGCTCAAATTGGGAGATAGAAACAAGCATTTTTTCCATGTCACCGCAAAGATTAATGCTGCAAGAAATAAAATGTCAGGTATGTTGATTGATGATATTTTGGTTGAACAGAAAGATATTATTGCTGATCATGTCGTGCAGTATTACAAGGCATTATACCAGGAGGGACAACCATCAGAAAATAATGCGTTAATTCAAGAGACAGTTGAAGCTTTAGTGACGGAAAACCAAAATCAGTCATTGTGTGTTGTTCCCACAGAGCAAGAGATTTACTCTACAATCTGTTCTATAAGCCTATCTAGTGCACCGGGTCCTGACGGGTTTGGAGGAAGCTTCTTTAAGGCCTGCTGGGAGGTAATAAAAACGGATTTAGTGGCTTCAATCCAGTATTTTTTCCTTTCGGGTTGTATCACAGAAAACTTTAATTCAGTACACGTAATTCTCATACCGAAATCTAAGGAGGCCAACAGGGTGGAGCTTTTTAGGCCCATTACTCTAGCAAATTTTCAATTCAAGATTATTACAAAAATTTTGGCAGATAGATTGGCACCCATTGCTTCAGACATTGTATACCCAGAGCAAGCTACTTTTATCAAAGGAAGACACATTTCGGATTGCATCATAACCACCTCAGAAAATGTGAATGTTCTAGACACAAAGACCTATGCGGGGAATATAGCAGTGAGACTTGACATTAAGAAAGCCTTTGATACCTTGGATTGGGGATTTTTGCTTAATACTTTGAGAGCATTTGGTTTCTGTGATACATTTGTTCGATGGGTACAGGAAATTCTTGCTTCTGCCAGACTATCCATTAAAATTAATGGATCAGTACACGGTTTCTTTCAGTGTGGGAGAGGGGTGAGACAGGGTGACCCTTTATCTCCTCTCTTGTTTGTCATAGCAGAGGATGTGCTCAGTAGAGGAATTAGCAGATTGGTGAACAGAGGTTTATTACATCCTATTTCTTCTCCCAGGGGGCAGGTAGCTGCTTCACATGCCTTTTATGCAGATGATCTTATAGTGTTTTGTAAGGCGGAGCTGCGGGGTCTTACGGCACTGATGGACTTGCTTGAGAAATATGGGGATATATCGGGTCAGCAGATCAGAAAAGAAAAACGTAGCATTTTCTTTGGTAAACATATTTCTGCAGACAGAAGGCAGAGCATTATGGAACTAATGGAGATAGATGAAGGACATTTACCGTTTACATATCTCGGAGCCCCCATCTTCAAAGGAACTCCGAAAACAATTTTCTTCAGGAAGATATGTGACCGTGTGTGCTCCCAATATGCTGGTTGGAAAGGAAAAGCTCTATCAATGGCTGGAAGAACACAACTTGTTAAATTAGTGGTGCAAGGTATGCTTCTTTATACCTTACTCATTTATAAGTAGCCTAACAATCTGTTGTACAAATGGATATGTGTGTGAAGAACTTCATTTATACAGGGGATATACATTCGAGAGCTCTGACCACAGTTACTATGCGGAAAATATGTAAACCTTTGAATGAAGGTGGATTGGGAATTAGAAGTCTGCGGGAGTTTAATAATGCGGGCATGATGAAATTGGCATGGAATTTCCTGGCAAAATAGAAAAAATGGGCATTGTTTATGAACGCACGATTCTTCCACAATGGCAAATCAATTCTGTACTATAAGCCATCTTCCATCTGGGCGGGATTGAAGGAATTCGTTCAAACTCTTATGTTAGACATTTTTTGGAGTGTCGGAAGTGACTCTAAGTGTAGAATATGGTATGACGATTGGACGGGACAGGGGGTTCTGGCAGATACAGTGGAAATTCCAGCAAATTTAAGGCATACAAAGCTGATGACAGTTGGAGAGTTTATGATCAATGGAAAACTTCAGCTCCCGCAAGAACTGATGGCGCTGTTTGAACAGGTTGGAATTTCGGTGACCACTGTCATCTTCCCAACAGTACATGCACCGGACGAGTTGATATGGGAGTACTCAAACTAGGGCACCCTGACATTGAAGGATGTATTTCAGCAATACAGAGATAAATGCCCCATCATTGCATTGCAAAAGAACTTATGGCAGGTATATGTTCATCCCAAAATCTCTGTTTTCCTGTGGAAATGCTTGCACAATAGTCTTCCTACTGAGGAGAACGCAAATAACAGGGGGGTTACAGTCGATGGGGGATGTCACTTGTGTACAGACTTAGCTGTTCTTGAAAACCAGGATCATATTTTTATGCAGTGCGACTTTGCCAAGGCGTTGTGGAGCTGGCTCAGCTCGATTATACACCTGGATTTAACGTTCATCAATACACTAAGAGAGCTGATGAGATGGTGCTCCAGAAGAAACTTAAAAGACCAGACGAACCAGGTAATACAACTTCTAATCTTCAACACACTATGGAAGATTTGGAAGACAAGAAACATGGTGCTTTTTCATGGAACAAGATCCACTATTGAGCAAGCCATTCTTGACATTAAGAGGCAGGTAACCAGCTCAAGTTTTCTTCTAATTGATACAGCAAAAAACACAATGCAGGCCACGATTTTCCTTAGAGCACTGGCGATCACTCCAAAATATGCTATGGTCAGGGACTTCAAGCAAATAACTTGGGTTAAGCCCACTCCTGGCTGGCACAAGTGTAGCATCGATGGGGCAGCCAGAGGGAGCCCAGGTGCGGCAACAAGTACAGGGGTGTTTAGAAACTATAGGGGGTTCCACAGGGGGTGTTTTGTGCAGCCAGTTGGTGTTCAAACTGCACTATTTGCAGAAATCACGGCGTTTATTATAGCTGTGGAAATTTCATCACACAAGTCTTGGTTTCCGATGTGGTTTGAGACAGACTCTAGGATACTCCTTATGAAGGTACAGACTTAATCTATGGAGGTTCCGTGGAAGCTTAGAAACATATGGAGGAATTGCTTAAGTTTGCTAAAGGGTAAAAACTTTTTTATCTCCCATATCTACAGAGAAGGGAATGCCGTAGTAGATGCAGTAGCAAACTTGGGGTACTAGGTTGATGATCTCACTTGGTGGTATGATGTCCCACAACCAGCTATTCAATCTTACAATAGAAATCTCTGTGGGAGAGTAGAATATAGGAGATTCTAACTAGTTATGGTCCTGTACCTAAACTAGAATTCTTGTAAACTCTTTGATTCCATTTAATTTTATTAATACATCTAGGAATGGCTCAATGAAAGATGCTACTTGGGGTGCCAACCTAGTTGGGATGTTAAGGGCAACATTATGAGAGTCTAACCTATACCTTTTATTGAAAAAAACTAGTCTTGTTTGTGAAACTCAAACATATCTTGCTAAGATTTCATGCTAGTGTGATTTGTTTATGCCAAGCATCTAGGGTTAGTTTATTTTCATAAAAAAGCATCTATAGGATAGGTTAGAGATTATTTACATTCCTGTATACTAATCTGCAAGAGGAACGCAGCGTTACTGTAAGTCTTCTAACCCTCGTTTGTGTGGTGTTTGGTGAGTGTTTAAATTCAGTTTACTATTTTAGATACTTGTCAATCAAATTAAAAGACGGACCTGGTCTTACAAGACGCTGAGTGGGATTTCATCACCCTCTAGCCTAGATTAATAAAGACCCTGCGTTTTGCATCATAATGGTTAAAATCAACCAAGAGT
>CAWVOZ010000190.1:0-25433 GCA_963931855.1 Philhelius festivus | reverse complement strand
AAAATCGAAAAAAAACCATTTCACACGATTTTTTATGCCATTTCCTGACGGCAGTCTAATTTTGAGAAAATTCTAAAAAAAAAATTTTGACACCTTCAAGAGTCTCGAAAATTTTAATTTCAAAGCACTTTTTCATATATCTAATTAATTTTTATCTCGATGGAAATATACCATTTGCGGCGTAGGGTTTTCGAGGAGCGTGTTGGAAATTGAGGTTTTGAAATGCGCTGTGATTGGCCGTAGTTTTTGCCGCCAAATTTCAATACGCGTCGGCATTGGCCGCAGTAGTTTTGAGACGCCACATTTCGATATTCCAGAATGTTCTGAAAACTGTAATTTCATTAGAATTTTTAGACGCCAAATAGCGCGTCCTGATTGGCCGTAATTAAAAGACGCCGTTGTCATTGTTTTACTTTTTAGACGCCAAATAGCGCGTTGTGATTGGCCGTAATTTTTAGACGCCGTCTTCAATAGGACGCTCTAGCGTGTTTTTCAAAAATCCAAAATTCCATTTCGTGAGACGGCAGCCAAATTTCGAGAATATTCTGAATTTTTGTTTTCCGCCTTCAAGGGTTTTGAAATTTGCTCCACGTCTCGAAAAAAAATAATGTTTTTTAAAATCGAAAAAAAACCATTTCACACGATTTTTTATGCCATTTCCTGACGGCAGTCTAATTTTGAGAAAATTCTAAAAAAAAAATTTTGACACCTTCAAGAGTCTCGAAAATTTTAATTTCAAAGCACTTTTTCATATAATTAATTTTTATCTCGATGGAAATATACCATTTGCGGCGTAGGGTTTTCGAGGAGCGTGTTGGAAATTGAGGTTTTGAAATGCGCTGTGATTGGCCGTAGTTTTTGCCGCCAAATTTCAATACGCGTCGGCATTGGCCGCAGTAGTTTTGAGACGCCACATTTCGATATTCCAGAATGTTCTGAAAACTGTAATTTCATTAGAATTTTTAGACGCCAAATAGCATTGGCCGTAATTAAAAGACGCCGTCTTCAATACGACGCTCTAGCGTGTTTTTCAAAAATCCAAAATTCCAGTCCGTGAGACGGCAGCCAAATTTCGAGAATATTCTGAATTTTTGTTTTCCGCCTTCAAGGGTTTTGAAATTTGCTCCACGTCTCGAAAAAAAATAATGTTTTTTAAAAATCGAAAAAAAACCATTTCACACGATTTTTTATGCCATTTCCTGACGGCAGTCTAATTTTGAGAAAATTCTAAAAAAAAAATTTTGACACCTTCAAGAGTCTCGAAAATTTTAATTTCAAAGCACTTTTTCATATAATTAATTTTTATCTCGATGGAAATATACCATTTGCGGCGTAGGGTTTTCGAGGAGCGTGTTGGAAATTGAGGTTTTGAAATGCGCTGTGATTGGCCGTAGTTTTTGCCGCCAAATTTCAATACGCGTCGGCATTGGCCGCAGTAGTTTTGAGACGCCACATTTCGATATTCCAGAATGTTCTGAAAACTGTAATTTCATTAGAATTTTTAGACGCCAAATAGCGCGTTCTGATTGGCCGTAATTAAAAGACGCCGTCTTCAATACGACGCTCTAGCGTGTTTTTCAAAAATCCAAAATTCCAGTCCGTGAGACGGCAGCCAAATTTCGAGAATATTCTGAATTTTTGTTTTCCGCCTTCAAGGGTTTTGAAATTTGCTCCACGTCTCGAAAAAAAATAATGTTTTTTAAAAATCGAAAAAAAACCATTTCACACGATTTTTTATGCCATTTCCTGACGGCAGTCTAATTTTGAGGAAATTCTAAAAAAAAAATTTTGACACCTTCAAGAGTCTCGAAAATTTTAATTTCAAAGCACTTTTTCATATAATTAATTTTTATCTCGATGGAAATATACCATTTGCGGCGTAGGGTTTTCGAGGAGCGTGTTGGAAATTGAGGTTTTGAAATGCGCTGTGATTGGCCGTAGTTTTTGCCGCCAAATTTCAATACGCGTCGGCATTGGCCGCAGTAGTTTTGAGACGCCACATTTCGATATTCCAGAATGTTCTGAAAACTGTAATTTCATTAGAATTTTTAGACGCCAAATAGCGCGTCCTGATTGGCCGTAATTAAAAGACGCCGTTGTCATTGTTTTACTTTTTAGACGCCAAATAGAGCGTTGTGATTGGCCGTAATTTTTAGACGCCGTCTTCAATAGGACGCTCTAGCGTGTTTTTCAAAAATCCAAAATTCCATTTCGTGAGACGGCAGCCAAATTTCGAGAATATTCTGAATTTTTGTTTTCCGCCTTCAAGGGTTTTGAAATTTGCTCCACGTCTCGAAAAAAAATAATGTTTTTTAAAAATCGAAAAAAAACCATTTCACACGATTTTTTATGCCATTTCGTGACGGCAGTCTAATTTTGAGGAAATTCTAAAAAAAAAATTTTGACACCTTCAAGAGTCTCGAAAATTTTAATTTCAAAGCACTTTTTCATATAATTAATTTTTATCTCGATGGAAATATACCATTTGCGGCGTAGGGTTTTCGAGGAGCGTGTTGGAAATTGAGGTTTTGAAATGCGCTGTGATTGGCCGTAGTTTTTGCCGCCAAATTTCAATACGCGTCGGCATTGGCCGCAGTAGTTTTGAGACGCCACATTTCGATATTCCAGAATGTTCTGAAAACTGTAATTTCATTAGAATTTTTAGACGCCAAATAGCGCGTTCTGATTGGCCGTAATTAAAAGACGCCGTCTTCAATACGACGCTCTAGCGTGTTTTTCAAAAATCCAAAATTCCAGTCCGTGAGACGGCAGCCAAATTTCGAGAATATTCTGAATTTTTGTTTTCCGCCTTCAAGGGTTTTGAAATTTGCTCCACGTCTCGAAAAAAAATAATGTTTTTTAAAAATCGAAAAAAAACCATTTCACACGATTTTGTATGCCATTTCCTGACGGCAGTCTAATTTTGAGAAAATTCTAAAAAAAAAATTTTGACACCTTCAAGAGTCTCGAAAATTTTAATTTCAAAGCACTTTTTCATATAATTAATTTTTATCTCGATGGAAATATACCATTTGCGGCGTAGGGTTTTCGAGGAGCGTGTTGGAAATTGAGGTTTTGAAATGCGCTGTGATTGGCCGTAGTTTTTGCCGCCAAATTTCAATACGCGTCGGCATTGGCCGCAGTAGTTTTGAGACGCCACATTTCGATATTCCAGAATGTTCTGAAAACTGTAATTTCATTAGAATTTTTAGACGCCAAATAGCGCGTCCTGATTGGCCGTAATTAAAAGACGCCGTTGTCATTGTTTTACTTTTTAGACGCCAAATAGCGCGTTGTGATTGGCCGTAATTTTTAGACGCCGTCTTCAATAGGACGCTCTAGCGTGTTTTTCAAAAATCCAAAATTCCATTTCGTGAGACGGCAGCCAAATTTCGAGAATATTCTGAATTTTTGTTTTCCGCCTTCAAGGGTTTTGAAATTTGCTCCACGTCTCGAAAAAAAATAATGTTTTTTAAAAATCGAAAAAAAACCATTTCACACGATTTTTTATGCCATTTCCTGACGGCAGTCTAATTTTGAGAAAATTCTAAAAAAAAAATTTTGACACCTTCAAGAGTCTCGAAAATTTTAATTTCAAAGCACTTTTTCATATAATTAATTTTTATCTCGATGGAAATATACCATTTGCGGCGTAGGGTTTTCGAGGAGCGTGTTGGAAATTGAGGTTTTGAAATGCGCTGTGATTAGCCGTAGTTTTTGCCGCCAAATTTCAATACGCGTCGGCATTGGCCGCAGTAGTTTTGAGACGCCACATTTCGATATTCCAGAATGTTCTGAAAACTGTAATTTCATTAGAATTTTTAGACGCCAAATAGCGCGTTCTGATTGGCCGTAATTAAAAGACGCCGTCTTCAATACGACGCTCTAGCGTGTTTTTCAAAAATCCAAAATTCCAGTCCGTGAGACGGCAGCCAAATTTCGAGAATATTCTGAATTTTTGTTTTCCGCCTTCAAGGGTTTTGAAATTTGCTCCACGTCTCGAAAAAAAATAATGTTTTTTAAAAATCGAAAAAAAACCATTTCACACGATTTTTTATGCCATTTCCTGACGGCAGTCTAATTTTGAGAAAATTCTAAAAAAAAAATTTTGACACCTTCAAGAGTCTCGAAAATTTTAATTTCAAAGCACTTTTTCATATAATTAATTTTTATCTCGATGGAAATATACCATTTGCGGCGTAGGGTTTTCGAGGAGCGTGTTGGAAATTGAGGTTTTGAAATGCGCTGTGATTGGCCGTAGTTTTTGCCGCCAAATTTCAATACGCGTCGGCATTGGCCGCAGTAGTTTTGAGACGCCACATTTCGATATTCCAGAATGTTCTGAAAACTGTAATTTCATTAGAATTTTTAGACGCCAAATAGCGCGTTCTGATTGGCCGTAATTAAAAGACGCCGTCTTCAATACGACGCTCTAGCGTGTTTTTCAAAAATCCAAAATTCCAGTCCGTGAGACGGCAGCCAAATTTCGAGAATATTCTGAATTTTTGTTTTCCGCCTTCAAGGGTTTTGAAATTTGCTCCACGTCTCGAAAAAAAATAATGTTTTTTAAAAATCGAAAAAAAACCATTTCACACGATTTTTTATGCCATTTCCTGACGGCAGTCTAATTTTGAGAAAATTCTAAAAAAAAAATTTTGACACCTTCAAGAGTCTCGAAAATTTTAATTTCAAAGCACTTTTTCATATAATTAATTTTTATCTCGATGGAAATATACCATTTGCGGCGTAGGGTTTTCGAGGAGCGTGTTGGAAATTGAGGTTTTGAAATGCGCTGTGATTGGCCGTAGTTTTTGCCGCCAAATTTCAATACGCGTCGGCATTGGCCGCAGTAGTTTTGAGACGCCACATTTCGATATTCCAGAATGTTCTGAAAACTGTAATTTCATTAGAATTTTTAGACGCCAAATAGCGCGTCCTGATTGGCCGTAATTAAAAGACGCCGTTGTCATTGTTTTACTTTTTAGACGCCAAATAGCGCGTTGTGATTGGCCGTAATTTTTAGACGCCGTCTTCAATAGGACGCTCTAGCGTGTTTTTCAAAAATCCAAAATTCCAGTCCGTGAGACGGCAGCCAAATTTCGAGAATATTCTGAATTTTTGTTTTCCGCCTTCAAGGGTTTTGAAATTTGCTCCACGTCTCGAAAAAAAATAATGTTTTTTAAAAATCGAAAAAAAACCATTTCACACGATTTTTTATGCCATTTCCTGACGGCAGTCTAATTTTGAGAAAATTCTAAAAAAAAAATTTTGACACCTTCAAGAGTCTCGAAAATTTTAATTTCAAAGCACTTTTTCATATAATTAATTTTTATCTCGATGGAAATATACCATTTGCGGCGTAGGGTTTTCGAGGAGCGTGTTGGAAATTGAGGTTTTGAAATGCGCTGTGATTGGCCGTAGTTTTTGCCGCCAAATTTCAATACGCGTCGGCATTGGCCGCAGTAGTTTTGAGACGCCACATTTCGATATTCCAGAATGTTCTGAAAACTGTAATTTCATTAGAATTTTTAGACGCCAAATAGCGCGTTCTGATTGGCCGTAATTAAAAGACGCCGTCTTCAATACGACGCTCTAGCGTGTTTTTCAAAAATCCAAAATTCCAGTCCGTGAGACGGCAGCCAAATTTCGAGAATATTCTGAATTTTTGTTTTCCGCCTTCAAGGGTTTTGAAATTTGCTCCACGTCTCGAAAAAAAATAATGTTTTTTAAAAATCGAAAAAAAACCATTTCACACGATTTTTTATGCCATTTCCTGACGGCAGTCTAATTTTGAGAAAATTCTAAAAAAAAAATTTTGACACCTTCAAGAGTCTCGAAAATTTTAATTTCAAAGCACTTTTTCATATAATTAATTTTTATCTCGATGGAAATATACCATTTGCGGCGTAGGGTTTTAGGGAAATTGAGGTTTTGAAATGCGCTGTGATTGGCCGTAGTTTTTGCCGCCAAATTTCAATACGCGTCGGCATTGGCCGCAGTAGTTTTGAGACGCCACATTTCAATATTCCAGAATGTTCTGAAAACTGTAATTTCATTAGAATTTTTAGACGCCAAATAGCGCGTCCTGATTGGCCGTAATTAAAAGACGCCGTTGTCATTGTTTTACTTTTTAGACGCCAAATAGCGCGTTGTGATTGGCCGTAATTTTTAGACGCCGTCTTCAATAGGACGCTCTAGCGTGTTTTTCAAAAATCCAAAATTCCATTTCGTGAGACGGCAGCCAAATTTCGAGAATATTCTGAATTTTTGTTTTCCGCCTTCAAGGGTTTTGAAATTTGCTCCACGTCTCGAAAAAAAATAATGTTTTTTAAAAATCGAAAAAAAACCATTTCACACGATTTTTTATGCCATTTCCTGACGGCAGTCTAATTTTGAGAAGATTCTAAAAAAAAAATTTTGACACCTTCAAGAGTCTCGAAAATTTTAATTTCAAAGCACTTTTTCATATAATTAATTTTTATCTCGATGGAAATATACCATTTGCGGCGTAGGGTTTTCGAGGAGCGTGTTGGAAATTGAGGTTTTGAAATGCGCTGTGATTGGCCGTAGTTTTTGCCGCCAAATTTCAATACGCGTCGGCATTGGCCGCAGTAGTTTTGAGACGCCACATTTCGATATTCCAGAATGTTCTGAAAACTGTAATTTCATTAGAATTTTTAGACGCCAAATAGCGCGTTCTGATTGGCCGTAATTAAAAGACGCCGTCTTCAATACGACGCTCTAGCGTGTTTTTCAAAAATCCAAAATTCCAGTCCGTGAGACGGCAGCCAAATTTCGAGAATATTCTGAATTTTTGTTTTCCGCCTTCAAGGGTTTTGAAATTTGCTCCACGTCTCGAAAAAAAATAATGTTTTTTAAAAATCGAAAAAAACCATTTCACACGATTTTTTATGCCATTTCCTGACGGCAGTCTAATTTTGAGAAAATTCTAAAAAAAAAATTTTGACACCTTCAAGAGTCTCGAAAATTTTAATTTCAAAGCACTTTTTCATATATCTAATTAATTTTTATCTCGATGGAAATATACCATTTGCGGCGTAGGGTTTTCGAGGAGCGTGTTGGAAATTGAGGTTTTGAAATGCGCTGTGATTGGCCGTAGTTTTTGCCGCCAAATTTCAATACGCGTCGGCATTGGCCGCAGTAGTTTTGAGACGCCACATTTCGATATTCCAGAATGTTCTGAAAACTGTAATTTCATTAGAATTTTTAGACGCCAAATAGCGCGTTCTGATTGGCCGTAATTAAAAGACGCCGTCTTCAATACGACGCTCTAGCGTGTTTTTCAAAAATCCAAAATTCCATTTCGTGAGACGGCAGCCAAATTTCGAGAATATTCTGAATTTTTGTTTTCCGCCTTCAAGGGTTTTGAAATTTGCTCCACGTCTCGAAAAAAAATAATGTTTTTTAAAAATCGAAAAAAAACCATTTCACACGATTTTTTATGCCATTTCCTGACGGCAGTCTAATTTTGAGAAAATTCTAAAAAAAAAATTTTGCCACCTTCAAGAGTCTCGAAAATTTTAATTTCAAAGCACTTTTTCATATAATTAATTTTTATCTCGATGGAAATATACCATTTGCGGCGTAGGGTTTTCGAGGAGCGTGTTGGAAATTGAGGTTTTGAAATGCGCTGTGATTGGCCGTAGTTTTTGCCGCCAAATTTCAATACGCGTCGGCATTGGCCGCAGTAGTTTTGAGACGCCACATTTCGATATTCCAGAATGTTCTGAAAACTGTAATTTCATTAGAATTTTTAGACGCCAAATAGCGCGTTCTGATTGGCCGTAATTAAAAGACGCCGTCTTCAATACGACGCTCTAGCGTGTTTTTCAAAAATCCAAAATTCCAGTCCGTGAGACGGCAGCCAAATTTCGAGAATATTCTGAATTTTTGTTTTCCGCCTTCAAGGGTTTTGAAATTTGCTCCACGTCTCGAAAAAAAATAATGTTTTTTAAAAATCGAAAAAAAACCATTTCACACGATTTTTTATGCCATTTCCTGACGGCAGTCTAATTTTGAGAAAATTCTAAAAAAAAAATTTTGACACCTTCAAGAGTCTCGAAAATTTTAATTTCAAAGCACTTTTTCATATAATTAATTTTTATCTCGATGGAAATATACCATTTGCGGCGTAGGGTTTTCGAGGAGCGTGTTGGAAATTGAGGTTTTGAAATGCGCTGTGATTGGCCGTAGTTTTTGCCGCCAAATTTCAATACGCGTCGGCATTGGCCGCAGTAGTTTTGAGACGCCACATTTCGATATTCCAGAATGTTCTGAAAACTGTAATTTCATTAGAATTTTTAGACGCCAAATAGCGCGTTCTGATTGGCCGTAATTAAAAGACGCCGTCTTCAATACGACGCTCTAGCGTGTTTTTCAAAAATCCAAAATTCCAGTCCGTGAGACGGCAGCCAAATTTCGAGAATATTCTGAATTTTTGTTTTCCGCCTTCAAGGGTTTTGAAATTTGCTCCACGTCTCGAAAAAAAATAATGTTTTTTAAAAATCGAAAAAAAACCATTTCACACGATTTTTTATGCCATTTCCTGACGGCAGTCTAATTTTGAGAAAATTCTAAAAAAAAATTTTGACACCTTCAAGAGTCTCGAAAATTTTAATTTCAAAGCACTTTTTCATATAATTAATTTTTATCTCGATGGAAATATACCATTTGCGGCGTAGGGTTTTCGAGGAGCGTGTTGGAAATTGAGGTTTTGAAATGCGCTGTGATTGGCCGTAGTTTTTGCCGCCAAATTTCAATACGCGTCGGCATTGGCCGCAGTAGTTTTGAGACGCCACATTTCGATATTCCAGAATGTTCTGAAAACTGTAATTTCATTAGAATTTTTAGACGCCAAATAGCGCGTTCTGATTGGCCGTAATTAAAAGACGCCGTCTTCAATACGACGCTCTAGCGTGTTTTTCAAAAATCCAAAATTCCAGTCCGTGAGACGGCAGCCAAATTTCGAGAATATTCTGAATTTTTGTTTTCCGCCTTCAAGGGTTTTGAAATTTGCTCCACGTCTCGAAAAAAAATAATGTTTTTTAAAAATCGAAAAAAAACCATTTCACACGATTTTTTATGCCATTTCCTGACGGCAGTCTAATTTTGAGAAAATTCTAAAAAAAAAATTTTGCCACCTTCAAGAGTCTCGAAAATTTTAATTTCAAAGCACTTTTTCATATATCTAATTAATTTTTATCTCGATGGAAATATACCATTTGCGGCGTAGGGTTTTCGAGGAGCGTGTTGGAAATTGAGGTTTTGAAATGCGCTGTGATTCAATACGCGTCGGCATTGGCCGCAGTAGTTTTGAGACGCCACATTTCGATATTCCAGAATGTTCTGAAAACTGTAATTTCATTAGAATTTTTAGACGCCAAATAGCGCGTTCTGATTGGCCGTAATTAAAAGACGCCGTCTTCAATACGACGCTCTAGCGTGTTTTTCAAAAATCCAAAATTCCAGTCCGTGAGACGGCAGCCAAATTTCGAGAATATTCTGAATTTTTGTTTTCCGCCTTCAAGGGTTTTGAAATTTGCTCCACGTCTCGAAAAAAAATAATGTTTTTTAAAAATCGAAAAAAAACCATTTCACACGATTTTTTATGCCATTTCCTGACGGCAGTCTAATTTTGAGAAAATTCTAAAAAAAAAATTTTGACACCTTCAAGAGTCTCGAAAATTTTAATTTCAAAGCACTTTTTCATATAATTAATTTTTATCTCGATGGAAATATACCATTTGCGGCGTAGGGTTTTCGAGGAGCGTGTTGGAAATTGAGGTTTTGAAATGCGCTGTGATTGGCCGTAGTTTTTGCCGCCAAATTTCAATACGCGTCGGCATTGGCCGCAGTAGTTTTGAGACGCCACATTTCGATATTCCAGAATGTTCTGAAAACTGTAATTTCATTAGAATTTTTAGACGCCAAATAGCGCGTTCTGATTGGCCGTAATTTTTAGACGCCGTCTTCAATAGGACGCTCTAGCGTGTTTTTCAAAAATCCAAAATTCCAGTCCGTGAGACGGCAGCCAAATTTCGAGAATATTCTGAATTTTTGTTTTCCGCCTTCAAGGGTTTTGAAATTTGCTCCACGTCTCGAAAAAAAATAATGTTTTTTAAAAATCGAAAAAAAACCATTTCACACGATTTTTTATGCCATTTCCTGACGGCAGTCTAATTTTGAGGAAATTCTAAAAAAAAAATTTTGCCACCTTCAAGAGTCTCGAAAATTTTAATTTCAAAGCACTTTTTCATATATCTAATTAATTTTTATCTCGATGGAAATATACCATTTGCGGCGTAGGGTTTTCGAGGAGCGTGTTGGAAATTGAGGTTTTGAAATGCGCTGTGATTGGCCGTAGTTTTTGCCGCCAAATTTCAATACGCGTCGGCATTGGCCGCAGTAGTTTTGAGACGCCACATTTCGATATTCCAGAATGTTCTGAAAACTGTAATTTCATTAGAATTTTTAGACGCCAAATAGCGCGTTCTGATTGGCCGTAATTAAAAGACGCCGTCTTCAATACGACGCTCTAGCGTGTTTTTCAAAAATCCAAAATTCCAGTCCGTGAGACGGCAGCCAAATTTCGAGAATATTCTGAATTTTTGTTTTCCGCCTTCAAGGGTTTTGAAATTTGCTCCACGTCTCGAAAAAAAATAATGTTTTTTAAAAATCGAAAAAAAACCATTTCACACGATTTTTTATGCCATTTCCTGACGGCAGTCTAATTTTGAGAAAATTCTAAAAAAAAAATTTTGACACCTTCAAGAGTCTCGAAAATTTTAATTTCAAAGCACTTTTTCATATATCTAATTAATTTTTATCTCGATGGAAATATACCATTTGCGGCGTAGGGTTTTCGAGGAGCGTGTTGGAAATTGAGGTTTTGAAATGCGCTGTGATTGGCCGTAGTTTTTGCCGCCAAATTTCAATACGCGTCGGCATTGGCCGCAGTAGTTTTGAGACGCCACATTTCGATATTCCAGAATGTTCTGAAAACTGTAATTTCATTAGAATTTTTAGACGCCAAATAGCGCGTTCTGATTGGCCGTAATTAAAAGACGCCGTCTTCAATACGACGCTCTAGCGTGTTTTTCAAAAATCCAAAATTCCAGTCCGTGAGACGGCAGCCAAATTTCGAGAATATTCTGAATTTTTGTTTTCCGCCTTCAAGGGTTTTGAAATTTGCTCCACGTCTCGAAAAAAAATAATGTTTTTTAAAAATCGAAAAAAAACCATTTCACACGATTTTTTATGCCATTTCCTGACGGCAGTCTAATTTTGAGAAAATTCTAAAAAAAAAATTTTGACACCTTCAAGAGTCTCGAAAATTTTAATTTCAAAGCACTTTTTCATATAATTAATTTTTATCTCGATGGAAATATACCATTTGCGGCGTAGGGTTTTCGAGGAGCGTGTTGGAAATTGAGGTTTTGAAATGCGCTGTGATTGGCCGTAGTTTTTGCCGCCAAATTTCAATACGCGTCGGCATTGGCCGCAGTAGTTTTGAGACGCCACATTTCGATATTCCAGAATGTTCTGAAAACTGTAATTTCATTAGAATTTTTAGACGCCAAATAGCGCGTTCTGATTGGCCGTAATTAAAAGACGCCGTCTTCAATAGGACGCTCTAGCGTGTTTTTCAAAAATCCAAAATTCCAGTCCGTGAGACGGCAGCCAAATTTCGAGAATATTCTGAATTTTTGTTTTCCGCCTTCAAGGGTTTTGAAATTTGCTCCACGTCTCGAAAAAAAATAATGTTTTTTAAAAATCGAAAAAAAACCATTTCACACGATTTTTTATGCCATTTCCTGACGGCAGTCTAATTTTGAGGAAATTCTAAAAAAAAAATTTTGCCACCTTCAAGAGTCTCGAAAATTTTAATTTCAAAGCACTTTTTCATATATCTAATTAATTTTTATCTCGATGGAAATATACCATTTGCGGCGTAGGGTTTTCGAGGAGCGTGTTGGAAATTGAGGTTTTGAAATGCGCTGTGATTGGCCGTAGTTTTTGCCGCCAAATTTCAATACGCGTCGGCATTGGCCGCAGTAGTTTTGAGACGCCACATTTCGATATTCCAGAATGTTCTGAAAACTGTAATTTGCATGAGAATTTTTAGACGCCAAATAGCGCGTCCTGATTGGCCGTAATTAAAAGACGCCGTTGTCATTGTTTTACTTTTTAGACGCCAAATAGCGCGTTGTGATTGGCCGTAATTTTTAGACGCCGTCTTCAATAGGACGCTCTAGCGTGTTTTTCAAAAATCCAAAATTCCATTTCGTGAGACGGCAGCCAAATTTCGAGAATATTCTGAATTTTTGTTTTCCGCCTTCAAGGGTTTTGAAATTTGCTCCACGTCTCGAAAAAAAATAATGTTTTTTAAAAATCGAAAAAAAACCATTTCACACGATTTTTTATGCCATTTCGTGACGGCAGTCTAATTTTGAGGAAATTCTAAAAAAAAAATTTTGACACCTTCAAGAGTCTCGAAAATTTTAATTTCAAAGCACTTTTTCATATATCTAATTAATTTTTATCTCGATGGAAATATACCATTTGCGGCGTAGGGTTTTCGAGGAGCGTGTTGGAAATTGAGGTTTTGAAATGCGCTGTGATTGGCCGTAGTTTTTGCCGCCAAATTTCAATACGCGTCGGCATTGGCCGCAGTAGTTTTGAGACGCCACATTTCGATATTCCAGAATGTTCTGAAAACTGTAATTTCATTAGAATTTTTAGACGCCAAATAGCGCGTTCTGATTGGCCGTAATTAAAAGACGCCGTCTTCAATACGACGCTCTAGCGTGTTTTTCAAAAATCCAAAATTCCAGTCCGTGAGACGGCAGCCAAATTTCGAGAATATTCTGAATTTTTGTTTTCCGCCTTCAAGGGTTTTGAAATTTGCTCCACGTCTCGAAAAAAAATAATGTTTTTTAAAAATCGAAAAAAAACCATTTCACACGATTTTTTATGCCATTTCCTGACGGCAGTCTAATTTTGAGAAAATTCTAAAAAAAAAATTTTGACACCTTCAAGAGTCTCGAAAATTTTAATTTCAAAGCACTTTTTCATATAATTAATTTTTATCTCGATGGAAATATACCATTTGCGGCGTAGGGTTTTCGAGGAGCGTGTTGGAAATTGAGGTTTTGAAATGCGCTGTGATTGGCCGTAGTTTTTGCCGCCAAATTTCAATACGCGTCGGCATTGGCCGCAGTAGTTTTGAGACGCCACATTTCGATATTCCAGAATGTTCTGAAAACTGTAATTTCATTAGAATTTTTAGACGCCAAATAGCGCGTTCTGATTGGCCGTAATTAAAAGACGCCGTCTTCAATACGACGCTCTAGCGTGTTTTTCAAAAATCCAAAATTCCAGTCCGTGAGACGGCAGCCAAATTTCGAGAATATTCTGAATTTTTGTTTTCCGCCTTCAAGGGTTTTGAAATTTGCTCCACGTCTCGAAAAAAAATAATGTTTTTTAAAAATCGAAAAAAAAACCATTTCACACGATTTTTTATGCCATTGCGTGACGGCAGTCTAATTTTGAGGAAATTCTAAAAAAAAAATTTTGCCACCTTCAAGAGTCTCGAAAATTTTAATTTCAAAGCACTTTTTCATATATCTAATTAATTTTTATCTCGATGGAAATATACCATTTGCGGCGTAGGGTTTTCGAGGAGCGTGTTGGAAATTGAGGTTTTGAAATGCGCTGTGATTGGCCGTAGTTTTTGCCGCCAAATTTCAATACGCGTCGGCATTGGCCGCAGTAGTTTTGAGACGCCACATTTCGATATTCCAGAATGTTCTGAAAACTGTAATTTCATTAGAATTTTTAGACGCCAAATAGCGCGTTCTGATTGGCCGTAATTAAAAGACGCCGTCTTCAATACGACGCTCTAGCGTGTTTTTCAAAAATCCAAAATTCCAGTCCGTGAGACGGCAGCCAAATTTCGAGAATATTCTGAATTTTTGTTTTCCGCCTTCAAGGGTTTTGAAATTTGCTCCACGTCTCGAAAAAAAATAATGTTTTTTAAAAATCGAAAAAAAACCATTTCACACGATTTTTTATGCCATTTCCTGACGGCAGTCTAATTTTGAGAAAATTCTAAAAAAAAAATTTTGCCACCTTCAAGAGTCTCGAAAATTTTAATTTCAAAGCACTTTTTCATATATCTAATTAATTTTTATCTCGATGGAAATATACCATTTGCGGCGTAGGGTTTTCGAGGAGCGTGTTGGAAATTGAGGTTTTGAAATGCGCTGTGATTGGCCGTAGTTTTTGCCGCCAAATTTCAATACGCGTCGGCATTGGCCGCAGTAGTTTTGAGACGCCACATTTCGATATTCCAGAATGTTCTGAAAACTGTAATTTCATTAGAATTTTTAGACGCCAAATAGCGCGTTCTGATTGGCCGTAATTAAAAGACGCCGTCTTCAATACGACGCTCTAGCGTGTTTTTCAAAAATCCAAAATTTCAGTCCGTGAGACGGCAGCCAAATTTCGAGAATATTCTGAATTTTTGTTTTCCGCCTTCAAGGGTTTTGAAATTTGCTCCACGTCTCGAAAAAAAATAATGTTTTTTAAAAATCGAAAAAAAAACCATTTCACACGATTTTTTATGCCATTTCCTGACGGCAGTCTAATTTTGAGAAAATTCTAAAAAAAAAATTTTGACACCTTCAAGAGTCTCGAAAATTTTAATTTCAAAGCACTTTTTCATATAATTAATTTTTATCTCGATGGTAATATACCATTTGCGGCGTAGGGTTTTCGAGGAGCGTGTTGGAAATTGAGGTTTTGAAATGCGCTGTGATTGGCCGTAGTTTTTGCCGCCAAATTTCAATACGCGTCGGCATTGGCCGCAGTAGTTTTGAGACGCCACATTTCGATATTCCAGAATGTTCTGAAAACTGTAATTTCATTAGAATTTTTAGACGCCAAATAGCGCGTTCTGATTGGCCGTAATTAAAAGACGCCGTCTTCAATACGACGCTCTAGCGTGTTTTTCAAAAATCCAAAATTCCATTTCGTGAGACGGCAGCCAAATTTCGAGAATATTCTGAATTTTTGTTTTCCGCCTTCAAGGGTTTTGAAATTTGCTCCACGTCTCGAAAAAAAATAATGTTTTTTAAAAATCGAAAAAAAACCATTTCACACGATTTTTTATGCCATTTCCTGACGGCAGTCTAATTTTGAGAAAATTCTAAAAAAAAAATTTTGACACCTTCAAGAGTCTCGAAAATTTTAATTTCAAAGCACTTTTTCATATATCTAATTAATTTTTATCTCGATGGAAATATACCATTTGCGGCGTAGGGTTTTCGAGGAGCGTGTTGGAAATTGAGGTTTTGAAATGCGCTGTGATTGGCCGTAGTTTTTGCCGCCAAATTTCAATACGCGTCGGCATTGGCCGCAGTAGTTTTGAGACGCCACATTTCGATATTCCAGAATGTTCTGAAAACTGTAATTTCATTAGAATTTTTAGACGCCAAATAGCGCGTTCTGATTGGCCGTAATTAAAAGACGCCGTCTTCAATACGACGCTCTAGCGTGTTTTTCAAAAATCCAAAATTCCAGTCCGTGAGACGGCAGCCAAATTTCGAGAATATTCTGAATTTTTGTTTTCCGCCTTCAAGGGTTTTGAAATTTGCTCCACGTCTCGAAAAAAAATAATGTTTTTTAAAAATCGAAAAAAAACCATTTCACACGATTTTTTATGCCATTTCCTGACGGCAGTCTAATTTTGAGAAAATTCTAAAAAAAAAATTTTGACACCTTCAAGAGTCTCGAAAATTTTAATTTCAAAGCACTTTTTCATATAATTAATTTTTATCTCGATGGAAATATACCATTTGCGGCGTAGGGTTTTCGAGGAGCGTGTTGGAAATTGAGGTTTTGAAATGCGCTGTGATTGGCCGTAGTTTTTGCCGCCAAATTTCAATACGCGTCGGCATTGGCCGCAGTAGTTTTGAGACGCCACATTTCGATATTCCAGAATGTTCTGAAAACTGTAATTTCATTAGAATTTTTAGACGCCAAATAGCGCGTTCTGATTGGCCGTAATTAAAAGACGCCGTCTTCAATACGACGCTCTAGCGTGTTTTTCAAAAATCCAAAATTCCAGTCCGTGAGACGGCAGCCAAATTTCGAGAATATTCTGAATTTTTGTTTTCCGCCTTCAAGGGTTTTGAAATTTGCTCCACGTCTCGAAAAAAAATAATGTTTTTTAAAAATCGAAAAAAAACCATTTCACACGATTTTTTATGCCATTTCCTGACGGCAGTCTAATTTTGAGAAAATTCTAAAAAAAAAATTTTGACACCTTCAAGAGTCTCGAAAATTTTAATTTCAAAGCACTTTTTCATATATCTAATTAATTTTTATCTCGATGGAAATATACCATTTGCGGCGTAGGGTTTTCGAGGAGCGTGTTGGAAATTGAGGTTTTGAAATGCGCTGTGATTGGCCGTAGTTTTTGCCGCCAAATTTCAATACGCGTCGGCATTGGCCGCAGTAGTTTTGAGACGCCACATTTCGATATTCCAGAATGTTCTGAAAACTGTAATTTCATTAGAATTTTTAGACGCCAAATAGCGCGTTCTGATTGGCCGTAATTAAAAGACGCCGTCTTCAATACGACGCTCTAGCGTGTTTTTCAAAAATCCAAAATTCCAGTCCGTGAGACGGCAGCCAAATTTCGAGAATATTCTGAATTTTTGTTTTCCGCCTTCAAGGGTTTTGAAATTTGCTCCACGTCTCGAAAAAAAATAATGTTTTTTAAAAATCGAAAAAAAACCATTTCACACGATTTTTTATGCCATTTCCTGACGGCAGTCTAATTTTGAGAAAATTCTAAAAAAAAAATTTTGACACCTTCAAGAGTCTCGAAAATTTTAATTTCAAAGCACTTTTTCATATAATTAATTTTTATCTCGATGGAAATATACCATTTGCGGCGTAGGGTTTTCGAGGAGCGTGTTGGAAATTGAGGTTTTGAAATGCGCTGTGATTGGCCGTAGTTTTTGCCGCCAAATTTCAATACGCGTCGGCATTGGCCGCAGTAGTTTTGAGACGCCACATTTCGATATTCCAGAATGTTCTGAAAACTGTAATTTCATTAGAATTTTTAGACGCCAAATAGCGCGTTCTGATTGGCCGTAATTAAAAGACGCCGTCTTCAATACGACGCTCTAGCGTGTTTTTCAAAAATCCAAAATTCCAGTCCGTGAGACGGCAGCCAAATTTCGAGAATATTCTGAATTTTTGTTTTCCGCCTTCAAGGGTTTTGAAATTTGCTCCACGTCTCGAAAAAAAATAATGTTTTTTAAAAATCGAAAAAAAACCATTTCACACGATTTTTTATGCCATTTCCTGACGGCAGTCTAATTTTGAGAAAATTCTAAAAAAAAAATTTTGACACCTTCAAGAGTCTCGAAAATTTTAATTTCAAAGCACTTTTTCATATAATTAATTTTTATCTCGATGGAAATATACCATTTGCGGCGTAGGGTTTTCGAGGAGCGTGTTGGAAATTGAGGTTTTGAAATGCGCTGTGATTGGCCGTAGTTTTTGCCGCCAAATTTCAATACGCGTCGGCATTGGCCGCAGTAGTTTTGAGACGCCACATTTCGATATTCCAGAATGTTCTGAAAACTGTAATTTCATTAGAATTTTTAGACGCCAAATAGCGCGTTCTGATTGGCCGTAATTAAAAGACGCCGTCTTCAATACGACGCTCTAGCGTGTTTTTCAAAAATCCAAAATTCCAGTCCGTGAGACGGCAGCCAAATTTCGAGAATATTCTGAATTTTTGTTTTCCGCCTTCAAGGGTTTTGAAATTTGCTCCACGTCTCGAAAAAAAATAATGTTTTTTAAAAATCGAAAAAAAACCATTTCACACGATTTTTTATGCCATTTCCTGACGGCAGTCTAATTTTGAGAAAATTCTAAAAAAAAAATTTTGCCACCTTCAAGAGTCTCGAAAATTTTAATTTCAAAGCACTTTTTCATATAATTAATTTTTATCTCGATGGAAATATACCATTTGCGGCGTAGGGTTTTCGAGGAGCGTGTTGGAAATTGAGGTTTTGAAATGCGCTGTGATTGGCCGTAGTTTTTGCCGCCAAATTTCAATACGTGTCGGCATTGGCCGCAGTAGTTTTGAGACGCCACATTTCGATATTCCAGAATGTTCTGAAAACTGTAATTTCATTAGAATTTTTAGACGCCAAATAGCGCGTCCTGATTGGCCGTAATTAAAAGACGCCGTTGTCATTGTTTTACTTTTTAGACGCCAAATAGCGCGTTGTGATTGGCCGTAATTTTTAGACGCCGTCTTCAATAGGACGCTCTAGCGTGTTTTTCAAAAATCCAAAATTCCATTTCGTGAGACGGCAGCCAAATTTCGAGAATATTCTGAATTTTTGTTTTCCGCCTTCAAGGGTTTTGAAATTTGCTCCACGTCTCGAAAAAAAATAATGTTTTTTAAAAATCGAAAAAAAACCATTTCACACGATTTTTTATGCCATTTCCTGACGGCAGTCTAATTTTGAGAAAATTCTAAAAAAAAAATTTTGCCACCTTCAAGAGTCTCGAAAATTTTAATTTCAAAGCACTTTTTCATATAATTAATTTTTATCTCGATGGAAATATACCATTTGCGGCGTAGGGTTTTCGAGGAGCGTGTTGGAAATTGAGGTTTTGAAATGCGCTGTGATTGGCCGTAGTTTTTGCCGCCAAATTTCAATACGCGTCGGCATTGGCCGCAGTAGTTTTGAGACGCCACATTTCGATATTCCAGAATGTTCTGAAAACTGTAATTTCATTAGAATTTTTAGACGCCAAATAGCGCGTTCTGATTGGCCGTAATTAAAAGACGCCGTCTTCAATACGACGCTCTAGCGTGTTTTTCAAAAATCCAAAATTCCAGTCCGTGAGACGGCAGCCAAATTTCGAGAATATTCTGAATTTTTGTTTTCCGCCTTCAAGGGTTTTGAAATTTGCTCCACGTCTCGAAAAAAAATAATGTTTTTTAAAAATCGAAAAAAAACCATTTCACACGATTTTTTATGCCATTTCCTGACGGCAGTCTAATTTTGAGAAAATTCTAAAAAAAAAATTTTGACACCTTCAAGAGTCTCGAAAATTTTAATTTCAAAGCACTTTTTCATATAATTAATTTTTATCTCGATGGAAATATACCATTTGCGGCGTAGGGTTTTCGAGGAGCGTGTTGGAAATTGAGGTTTTGAAATGCGCTGTGATTGGCCGTAGTTTTTGCCGCCAAATTTCAATACGCGTCGGCATTGGCCGCAGTAGTTTTGAGACGCCACATTTCGATATTCCAGAATGTTCTGAAAACTGTAATTTCATTAGAATTTTTAGACGCCAAATAGCGCGTTCTGATTGGCCGTAATTAAAAGACGCCGTCTTCAATACGACGCTCTAGCGTGTTTTTCAAAAATCCAAAATTCCATTTCGTGAGACGGCAGCCAAATTTCGAGAATATTCTGAATTTTTGTTTTCCGCCTTCAAGGGTTTTGAAATTTGCTCCACGTCTCGAAAAAAAATAATGTTTTTTAAAAATCGAAAAAAAACCATTTCACACGATTTTTTATGCCATTTCCTGACGGCAGTCTAATTTTGAGAAAATTCTAAAAAAAAAATTTTGCCACCTTCAAGAGTCTCGAAAATTTTAATTTCAAAGCACTTTTTCATATAATTAATTTTTATCTCGATGGAAATATACCATTTGCGGCGTAGGGTTTTCGAGGAGCGTGTTGGAAATTGAGGTTTTGAAATGCGCTGTGATTGGCCGTAGTTTTTGCCGCCAAATTTCAATACGCGTCGGCATTGGCCGCAGTAGTTTTGAGACGCCACATTTCGATATTCCAGAATGTTCTGAAAACTGTAATTTCATTAGAATTTTTAGACGCCAAATAGCGCGTTGTGATTGGCCGTAATTAAAAGACGCCGTCTTCAATACGACGCTCTAGCGTGTTTTTCAAAAATCCAAAATTCCATTTCGTGAGACGGCAGCCAAATTTCGAGAATATTTTGAATTTTTGTTTTCCGCCTTCAAGGGTTTTGAAATTTGCTCCACGTCTCGAAAAAAAATAATGTTTTTTAAAAATCGAAAAAAAACCATTTCACACGATTTTTTATGCCATTTCCTGACGGCAGTCTAATTTTGAGAAAATTCTAAAAAAAAAATTTTGACACCTTCAAGAGTCTCGAAAATTTTAATTTCAAAGCACTTTTTCATATAATTAATTTTTATCTCGATGGAAATATACCATTTGCGGCGTAGGGTTTTCGAGGAGCGTGTTGGAAATTGAGGTTTTGAAATGCGCTGTGATTGGCCGTAGTTTTTGCCGCCAAATTTCAATACGCGTCGGCATTGGCCGCAGTAGTTTTGAGACGCCACATTTCGATATTCCAGAATGTTCTGAAAACTGTAATTTCATTAGAATTTTTAGACGCCAAATAGCGCGTCCTGATTGGCCGTAATTAAAAGACGCCGTTGTCATTGTTTTACTTTTTAGACGCCAAATAGCGCGTTGTGATTGGCCGTAATTTTTAGACGCCGTCTTCAATAGGACGCTCTAGCGTGTTTTTCAAAAATCCAAAATTCCATTTCGTGAGACGGCAGCCAAATTTCGAGAATATTCTGAATTTTTGTTTTCCGCCTTCAAGGGTTTTGAAATTTGCTCCACGTCTCGAAAAAAAATAATGTTTTTTAAAAATCGAAAAAAAACCATTTCACACGATTTTTTATGCCATTTCCTGACGGCAGTCTAATTTTGAGAAAATTCTAAAAAAAAAATTTTGACACCTTCAAGAGTCTCGAAAATTTTAATTTCAAAGCACTTTTTCATATAATTAATTTTTATCTCGATGGAAATATACCATTTGCGGCGTAGGGTTTTCGAGGAGCGTGTTGGAAATTGAGGTTTTGAAATGCGCTGTGATTGGCCGTAGTTTTTGCCGCCAAATTTCAATACGCGTCGGCATTGGCCGCAGTAGTTTTGAGACGCCACATTTCGATATTCCAGAATGTTCTGAAAACTGTAATTTCATTAGAATTTTTAGACGCCAAATAGCGCGTTCTGATTGGCCGTAATTAAAAGACGCCGTCTTCAATACGACGCTCTAGCGTGTTTTTCAAAAATCCAAAATTCCAGTCCGTGAGACGGCAGCCAAATTTCGAGAATATTCTGAATTTTTGTTTTCCGCCTTCAAGGGTTTTGAAATTTGCTCCACGTCTCGAAAAAAAATAATGTTTTTTAAAAATCGAAAAAAAACCATTTCACACGATTTTTTATGCCATTTCCTGACGGCAGTCTAATTTTGAGAAAATTCTAAAAAAAAAATTTTGCCACCTTCAAGAGTCTCGAAAATTTTAATTTCAAAGCACTTTTTCATATAATTAATTTTTATCTCGATGGAAATATACCATTTGCGGCGTAGGGTTTTCGAGGAGCGTGTTGGAAATTGAGGTTTTGAAATGCGCTGTGATTGGCCGTAGTTTTTGCCGCCAAATTTCAATACGCGTCGGCATTGGCCGCAGTAGTTTTGAGACGCCACATTTCGATATTCCAGAATGTTCTGAAAACTGTAATTTCATTAGAATTTTTAGACGCCAAATAGCGCGTTCTGATTGGCCGTAATTAAAAGACGCCGTCTTCAATACGACGCTCTAGCGTGTTTTTCAAAAATCCAAAATTCCAGTCCGTGAGACGGCAGCCAAATTTCGAGAATATTCTGAATTTTTGTTTTCCGCCTTCAAGGGTTTTGAAATTTGCTCCACGTCTCGAAAAAAAATAATGTTTTTTAAAAATCGAAAAAAAACCATTTCACACGATTTTTTATGCCATTTCCTGACGGCAGTCTAATTTTGAGAAAATTCTAAAAAAAAAATTTTGCCACCTTCAAGAGTCTCGAAAATTTTAATTTCAAAGCACTTTTTCATATATCTAATTAATTTTTATCTCGATGGAAATATACCATTTGCGGCGTAGGGTTTTCGAGGAGCGTGTTGGAAATTGAGGTTTTGAAATGCGCTGTGATTGGCCGTAGTTTTTGCCGCCAAATTTCAATACGCGTCGGCATTGGCCGCAGTAGTTTTGAGACGCCACATTTCGATATTCCAGAATGTTCTGAAAACTGTAATTTCATTAGAATTTTTAGACGCCAAATAGCGCGTTCTGATTGGCCGTAATTAAAAGACGCCGTCTTCAATACGACGCTCTAGCGTGTTTTTCAAAAATCCAAAATTCCAGTCCGTGAGACGGCAGCCAAATTTCGAGAATATTCTGAATTTTTGTTTTCCGCCTTCAAGGGTTTTGAAATTTGCTCCACGTCTCGAAAAAAAATAATGTTTTTTAAAAATCGAAAAAAAACCATTTCACACGATTTTTTATGCCATTTCCTGACGGCAGTCTAATTTTGAGAAAATTCTAAAAAAAAAATTTTGACACCTTCAAGAGTCTCGAAAATTTTAATTTCAAAGCACTTTTTCATATAATTAATTTTTATCTCGATGGAAATATACCATTTGCGGCGTAGGGTTTTCGAGGAGCGTGTTGGAAATTGAGGTTTTGAAATGCGCTGTGATTGGCCGTAGTTTTTGCCGTAAAATTTCAATACGCGTCGGCATTGGCCGCAGTAGTTTTGAGACGCCACATTTCGATATTCCAGAATGTTCTGAAAACTGTAATTTCATTAGAATTTTTAGACGCCAAATAGCGCGTCCTGATTGGCCGTAATTAAAAGACGCCGTTGTCATTGTTTTACTTTTTAGACGCCAAATAGCGCGTTGTGATTGGCCGTAATTTTTAGACGCCGTCTTCAATAGGACGCTCTAGCGTGTTTTTCAAAAATCCAAAATTCCATTTCGTGAGACGGCAGCCAAATTTCGAGAATATTCTGAATTTTTGTTTTCCGCCTTCAAGGGTTTTGAAATTTGCTCCACGTCTCGAAAAAAAATAATGTTTTTTAAAAATCGAAAAAAAACCATTTCACACGATTTTTTATGCCATTTCCTGACGGCAGTCTAATTTTGAGAAAATTCTAAAAAAAAAATTTTGACACCTTCAAGAGTCTCGAAAATTTTAATTTCAAAGCACTTTTTCATATAATTAATTTTTATCTCGATGGAAATATACCATTTGCGGCGTAGGGTTTTCGAGGAGCGTGTTGGAAATTGAGGTTTTGAAATGCGCTGTGATTGGCCGTAGTTTTTGCCGCCAAATTTCAATACGCGTCGGCATTGGCCGCAGTAGTTTTGAGACGCCACATTTCGATATTCCAGAATGTTCTGAAAACTGTAATTTCATTAGAATTTTTAGACGCCAAATAGCGCGTTCTGATTGGCCGTAATTAAAAGACGCCGTCTTCAATACGACGCTCTAGCGTGTTTTTCAAAAATCCAAAATTCCAGTCCGTGAGACGGCAGCCAAATTTCGAGAATATTCTGAATTTTTGTTTTCCGCCTTCAAGGGTTTTGAAATTTGCTCCACGTCTCGAAAAAAAATAATGTTTTTTAAAAATCGAAAAAAAACCATTTCACACGATTTTTTATGCCATTTCCTGACGGCAGTCTAATTTTGAGAAAATTCTAAAAAAAAATTTTGACACCTTCAAGAGTCTCGAAAATTTTAATTTCAAAGCACTTTTTCATATAATTAATTTTTATCTCGATGGAAATATACCATTTGCGGCGTAGGGTTTTCGAGGAGCGTGTTGGAAATTGAGGTTTTGAAATGCGCTGTGATTGGCCGTAGTTTTTGCCGCCAAATTTCAATACGCGTCGGCATTGGCCGCAGTAGTTTTGAGACGCCACATTTCGATATTCCAGAATGTTCTGAAAACTGTAATTTCATTAGAATTTTTAGACGCCAAATAGCGCGTTCTGATTGGCCGTAATTAAAAGACGCCGTCTTCAATACGACGCTCTAGCGTGTTTTTCAAAAATCCAAAATTCCAGTCCGTGAGACGGCAGCCAAATTTCGAGAATATTCTGAATTTTTGTTTTCCGCCTTCAAGGGTTTTGAAATTTGCTCCACGTCTCGAAAAAAAATAATGTTTTTTAAAAATCGAAAAAAAACCATTTCACACGATTTTTTATGCCATTTCCTGACGGCAGTCTAATTTTGAGAAAATTCTAAAAAAAAAATTTTGACACCTTCAAGAGTCTCGAAAATTTTAATTTCAAAGCACTTTTTCATATAATTAATTTTTATCTCGATGGAAATATACCATTTGCGGCGTAGGGTTTTCGAGGAGCGTGTTGGAAATTGAGGTTTTGAAATGCGCTGTGATTGGCCGTAGTTTTTGCCGCCAAATTTCAATACGCGTCGGCATTGGCCGCAGTAGTTTTGAGACGCCACATTTCGATATTCCAGAATGTTCTGAAAACTGTAATTTCATTAGAATTTTTAGACGCCAAATAGCGCGTCCTGATTGGCCGTAATTAAAAGACGCCGTTGTCATTGTTTTACTTTTTAGACGCCAAATAGCGCGTTGTGATTGGCCGTAATTTTTAGACGCCGTCTTCAATAGGACGCTCTAGCGTGTTTTTCAAAAATCCAAAATTCCATTTCGTGAGACGGCAGCCAAATTTCGAGAATATTCTGAATTTTTGTTTTCCGCCTTCAAGGGTTTTGAAATTTGCTCCACGTCTCGAAAAAAAATAATGTTTTTTAAAAATCGAAAAAAAACCATTTCACACGATTTTTTATGCCATTTCCTGACGGCAGTCTAATTTTGAGAAAATTCTAAAAAAAAAATTTTGACACCTTCAAGAGTCTCGAAAATTTTAATTTCAAAGCACTTTTTCATATAATTAATTTTTATCTCGATGGAAATATACCATTTGCGGCGTAGGGTTTTCGAGGAGCGTGTTGGAAATTGAGGTTTTGAAATGCGCTGTGATTGGCCGTAGTTTTTGCCGCCAAATTTCAATACGCGTCGGCATTGGCCGCAGTAG
This sequence comes from Philhelius festivus, assembly GCA_963931855.1. NCBI lineage: Eukaryota > Metazoa > Arthropoda > Insecta > Diptera > Syrphidae > Philhelius > Philhelius festivus. The sequence goes on along the minus strand of CAWVOZ010000190.1, from coordinate 418 downwards.
TTTTGAGACGCCACATTTCGATATTCCAGAATGTTCTGAAAACTGTAATTTCATTAGAATTTTTAGACGCCAAATAGCGCGTTCTGATTGGCCGTAATTAAAAGACGCCGTCTTCAATACGACGCTCTAGCGTGTTTTTCAAAAATCCAAAATTCCAGTCCGTGAGACGGCAGCCAAATTTCGAGAATATTCTGAATTTTTGTTTTCCGCCTTCAAGGGTTTTGAAATTTGCTCCACGTCTCGAAAAAAAATAATGTTTTTTAAAAATCGAAAAAAAACCATTTCACACGATTTTTTATGCCATTTCCTGACGGCAGTCTAATTTTGAGAAAATTCTAAAAAAAAAATTTTGACACCTTCAAGAGTCTCGAAAATTTTAATTTCAAAGCACTTTTTCATATAATTAATTTTTATCTCG